>JASJUZ010000442.1:0-168354 GCA_037159825.1 Tupiocoris notatus | reverse complement strand
TGGCCAATAGTAAATGCTATCCAATTTGTGCAAAAAGTCTATGGGTTTTGTTGGCTTGTAGCCAAATGCACTTTTGTCATCTTACGTTCTATGTTTCAAAAGAATATGCTGTTATATACTAGAATATAATGTTATCTGGGCTTCCGTGTGATTAAATTTATCTGTACTCTCTTCCAGTCATATCTATTTTTGTTTGTGCCTTACCATCACTTTGCTTTACTTCCACCACTTTGTTTTAGTTGCTTCAATCACCAATCTACCAATCACCTTCCTTACGTTTGGATTGTGTCTTATTTTTACCTTCTTTATTGTACATTATTTGTAAATAGGGTATAAAAATTATTCTTTTATGAGCTGTATATTATAGGCTTAACTGTACAAAATATGATAAACGTTGTGTAAAAATTTGGGTCGCTGTGGCTGGTAGGGCGCATCTAACCCACCGTTGTGCTCTGATTCAATCTACATAATATTTTCCTATGAAATCCTCATTGTAAATCATTTCTAATATTTTTAAAGAGATGTATAATACTCTGATTTACTTATTTTGTTTTATAATCTCCCACAGTCTCCATCCGTTCCATGTTACTGCCTTCCCTGCTCTGCTCCCCACCACTCAATTCCTTGCTCATTCAACACTATATTTCACTTTTAATTTACTCTTAAGACAGCTTTGTTGTTCATACTTTTTTCCAGGTGTGTGTCTTTCCATGGAATGGGTATGTGACGGTGAAGATGATTGCAGGGATAATTCTGATGAGAAGAATTGTAATGTTCAATGCAAAGATACTGAATTCCAATGCACTAACCAAAATTGCATTCCAAAATCGTGGGTTTGCGATGGTGTGTAAAAATGAACTTCTATTTCAAAACTCAGTCGCTCAGTATGAACCACTTTCAAATGCCAATGAAAAATTATTTTTCTGCTTTAGGGGCGGACGATTGCGTTGACGGTTCGGATGAGGCTGGACATTGTGCGAAACCATGTGGGCCGAGCCAATTCAAATGCAATTCGACTGGAAAATGCATCCCATTGGTAAATATACTCTTAGAATTTGAGCTATCATCATTCATACCATATTTTTCTGAAACGTCACCATGGTTTTTCAGATCTGGCAATGCGACGATACTCCCGACTGTACAGACTCTTCAGATGAGGAAGGATGTTTGTCTCGTGCTGAGCAAGAATGCGAAACTCCTTCTTACTTCAGGTCTGTAAATTGCAAAAGTGAAATAAACTTCCAATCAGTAAATAAGGACAGTAATCATAGCTTAATATGTCTCATTCCAGATGCGCAAATGGCCGGTGCATTGCGTCCGACTACTTCTGTGATGGCGAAACAGATTGCGGCGATGAATCTGACGAACCTCCTGATTGCCATTTGCCTGCACATTTCTGCCCTCCTGGGCAGTTTTCCTGCAGAAATGGCAACTGTGTGCAGGCTCCTCTTGTTTGCAATGGACATAACGACTGCGGCGACTTTTCTGATGAAGAGGTTAGTGATTGTAGAATGGTGGGCTCTCAGTGAGTCCCACGCCCTCATTCCTCTCAGTGAGTTGGTGGGCTTTTGTCGTCCCAGCTGCCCATGTAAAAGTCAGACAGGGTTCGCTCGATTCGCGTTGTTCTATAATTTTTGTTTGATAGATGAACAGAATTATATAGACGGCCTCCCATTTTTAATTCAGCAACATCTACTGAGCTTTTGCCAAAGCTGGCCTTATTAAGTAATTCTGTAGTTATAAGCAAGGCTAATGCTTGGCTTATGGTCATTGTCGTTGTGTCCGTCAAAGTGTCAAGAAATGCATTCTGTTGGCAGCTGGTTGTACAGTGGCAACATTTACCTAAATTATCATCGCACGTTTGCCTTTGCCACTGAGTTAAATGAAAGCAAAATGAGCAAGCTTTGTACACTGTTAGCTTGTGTGAAAACTCTCTCAGCGAAACGAGGTCCATCGGTATTTTCTTGTCAAACACATAATCATGTCATTTCATTTATCTTATGCAGGTGGACAACAGCATGTGCAACAATGCAACGTGTATTGGCCCTGGTCTTTTTGAATGTAAAAATTCGCTTTGCATATCAGAAACATTGCTCTGCGACGGTGACAATAACTGCGGTGACTATTCTGACGAAGGTAAATATTTCCTTCATGTCATCGATTTTTATCCATATGGGATCTGCAACTGACTGTGATATGAAAGCTCTCGGCAATGGAGGTAGGTCTTCAGCAGTACGCCAGGTTGGTCATCCCTAGTCAATTAGAGGACTGTTGAAAGTACTGTGACACGGCGATCCATGTGTATTCATTAACTCATCAAAACGACTATTACTGCCATTGAGCTTCGTAAACAAAGTACCCTAGGTCTGGTTCGTTACTCATCAGTCGCGAATTGCTACCTGATACCACCAAAAGACACTTCATACTTATCATTTGTAAACGGGTCTACAGCCCCAGCTTGTATGTGTTTTCTTGATAAAATGTTGATTTGTGTTGTAGATCGTTGCAACATTGACGAATGCGCCACGGCCAACCCTTGTGCACACAATTGCACTGACCTGAAGGTAATAGTAAAACATTCAAGTTAATATGAATACATCGTTCGCCCTCTAGTGCACAGGATATCAAAACTTTAATTTTGTGTATGAAACACCTTATGGTCTGCCTTATTTGCTTTGAATACTTTGATAGCCCGCTACATATAATCATAAGAACTTTAAAAAAAAAAAAAAAAAAGATTACAACTGAATTGTGTATAAATAACACGACCAAGTAGCCAGCAATAATGAAAATCGCAGTAAATGAATTATAAACTCTTTCTATTGCAGGTTGGCTATAAATGTTCGTGCCGAGTTGGCTACAAGCCGTTACCAAGTTGGCCTAACCTTTGCGTTGATTTGAACGAATGTACTGAAGGGATTCCACCATGTGATCAAATCTGTACCAACAAGTAATGTCGAGTTGATCTATTTTCACATATTTATGAATTTAAATTCGACCTGTGGTACTTATTATAGAATTTTCTTTTCAGATTTGGATCGTACGTTTGCTCCTGTCAGGATAATTTCAACCTTCGGACAGATGGGAAGACCTGCAAGGCTATTTCGAGTAAGTCCCAAAGGAGAAAGTAGGCCACAAAAGAAAATTTAAAAACCTCCTACTTGTGTAAATTGTATTAAGCAAATTGTTAAGTATTCGAGCCTTCAATTAGTTGCTTAGGAATTTCTAGACAGATTGTTTCTATAATTTTAAGTTTGATTGGTTTGTAATTTAAAAAAAAAGTTTACATTATTTTTTATAACTGGAAAATCTACAACATAGTATTTTTTCATAAGAATTTCGGACTCTTGGGATTAGCTTTAATTTGTCAATTTTCATGAGTCCTTTCATCTGACTTACAATGCAAATAGTAAACCAAGGCGTCGCATTATATTCTTCGTTTTTTTCTTGTTGTAGATGAAACGCCTCATCTGATCTTCACCAATAAATACTACATTCGTAAGGTGGACTTCTCTGGAGCTATGACATTAATGGTGAAAAATTTGACCAACGCCGTTGCCTTGG
Source organism: Tupiocoris notatus (assembly GCA_037159825.1). Classification (NCBI taxonomy): domain Eukaryota; kingdom Metazoa; phylum Arthropoda; class Insecta; order Hemiptera; family Miridae; genus Tupiocoris; species Tupiocoris notatus. Next base: position 164,790 of record JASJUZ010000442.1, on the reverse strand, counting down.
ATTATGACTGGAAGGAGAAATGCACTTACTGGTCTGACGTAACTGTTATTCGGTCATCCTTGAATCGCATTTGCGACAATGGCACTGCTGAGGTAATTGATCGATTGTAATGGAAATTCTCTTTCACAAGATCGAATACCTAGATTGTTTACCAGTGACTATTTGGGTAGCATTTATATGAATAATCAAAATATCATTGCAGGTGCTGCACCACGCGTCGCTCTCCAATCCTGATGGACTTGCTGTCGACTGGGTTGGCCGAAATCTTTACTGGTGCGATAAAGGCACTGACAAAATTGAAGTTTCCACTTTGGACGGGCAGCATCGACAAACTTTGGTCACCCAGCATTTGAAAGAGCCCAGAGCCATAGCTTTACATCCTTTAAAAGGGTATGCATACTCTATGAATCAAATAGCCCTAAAGTAGTAGTAGTTGAACTTTGAAAGTTAGTAAAAGCTTAACAGTTGCCACGATTTTGAAACCTCCAATTTTTCAGGTTTATGTTTTGGACTGACTGGTCTGATATGCCACATATTGGCCGAGCTGGAATGGATGGCAGTGAGCAAAAACTCATTGTCACTGAAGGTAATTATTGTAACTCTTCGATGAAAAAGTACTATCAGGGTCACACATATTTGTCAGTCAACAAATTGTCTTGCTCCTTGTGGATGAGAGAACATACGATGCACAGTTATGTACTTCTCAGACTAGGAGACTGGTTAACAAACTTGGTAATTTATAGCGCCTGAATGAAACACAACATGTATTCATTGCAGGTTTAGGATGGCCAAACGCGCTGACCATTGATTTTGAAGCTGGCCATCTATATTGGGCTGATGCGAGGGAAGATTACATCGCAATTTGCGATTTCGATGGACAAAATCGTACTATTCTTGCTGACAGGTAAAGCATAGTTGACTTTGTGGGTGTTGAGTCATATTCGTATTAGTCTACATTCAATACAGCCTTCTAGCTTACCTTAATATTTAGTGTTTCTTATTTTAATAATATTACCAAAGATTTGTTGTTCCAAAATTACATCTGATTTTCCAAAGAAATTGTGCAAATTGTGTCTTACTTTTGCGGTGGTCATTAGCGAATTTTCTTCTTAAAGAGTACAAATTGGTACTTTGGATTGACTCTGTTCAACATTTTACAGGAAAACTCATCCGAAAATAAAATTACACCACGTTTTCGCCATTGCTGTGTTCGAAAGTTACATTTTTTGGACAGACTGGGAGACCAAGACGATCGAAAGATGCACCAAGTATACAATCGATGATTGCAAGAGTATTGCTACCACGATACACCGTCCAATGGATATCCATGTACTCCATCCATTCAAGCAGGTCAATATATCTACAACCAGAATTCCGTTTTCTCTACCAATTTTTGTTGAAGTTTAAAAAATTTTTTTTTTACCTATTCTTGTAATAATAATAATATTTTTCTTAGTGTTGATAATTATAACTGAGTGGTATTATTTCTAGGTGGACATGGCGGTAAATCCGTGTGCTAACTTGAACTGTTCAGCTCTTTGCCTGTTGAAGCCAGGAGGTGGTGCTGTCTGTTCGTGCCCTAACGATTTTATTGTTGACCCAAAGAATGCCTCAAATTGCATCGCAAACTGCACAGCCCCTCATATCAAATGTGCTACCACTTATAAATGCATCGCCTCATGGTGGAAGTAAGCATTTTCAATTATATGTGTAGCGAAATTTAATGACTTCCTATTCAACTCTATTTTTTTTTTTTTATGAGAAGTTTATTTTAAATTTTTGAAACTTGAAGCTTCAATTTTTTATTAAATATGTTCATGTGTTTTCAGATGTGATGGACAAGATGACTGCGGGGATGGCTCAGATGAGCCACCAGACTGTCCAAAATTCGTTTGCCACCCAGGGCAATTCCAATGTGATAATCAAAATTGCACTCACCCCACGCATATTTGTAACGGTGTTGACGAATGTGGCGATCGGTGAGTTCTTTGTAGAGTGTTGCTCCTTTTATGAGCGACTCATCCAAAACCACCCCGAAAATCAAAATTTCCCCTATAAATTATATCAATTTCTGAATGCTTTGCTTTGAATGCAGTTCGGATGAGAAAGATTGCAACAATTACAATTGTATGGAGAGTCAGTTCAAGTGTCCGCCTACAGCAAATACAACTGCGAAATGCATTTTCAAAACATCCCGATGCAATGGATATAAAGATTGCCCTGGCGGCGAAGATGAGGCTAACTGCAGAGAAATGTGCATGTAAGTACGGATTGCTAAATTATAGTACTATATTTATTAATTTTCCTTGGACAGTAGTCTTGATCAAAAAAGTCCCTTTTGATTGGGGAGACTATTATCGATTTCCAAGTGCTCGTTTTCCATTGGGTTATTTTGGTTTATTGTTCAATAGTAAACCATTGTAATCGCCCAAGAAAAAAGTTTTCCAACCACCCTCGAAATGTAATGTTTTACGTTTCAAGGCATGTAGAACCCGGATAACCAATTTATAAAACACTACATCCAATAGCCAATAGCCCTCACAGACTTAACTTTGGTTAACCCTGATATTGTCTAATCTTACTACGTTGTTTTAGGGATTCTGACCGATTTGCATGCGCAAACAGCCATTGCATTCCTGCCGTTTGGGTTTGTGATGGAAGTGATGATTGTTCTGACAATTCCGATGAGAGTCCAAAAATGTGTGCTGAACGCACGTGTGCGCCCACTGAGCACAGGTAAAAGGTCCTATATTTGTAGTAGAATTGGTTTACTTACTTGAAATAATTGTTTTAGTGACTTACCTTACGCAACAATGCAATGCAGGTGCAGTTCAGGCCGTTGCTTGCCAAGCACATGGGTCTGTGATGGGACAAGAGAATGCTCCGATGGCTCTGATGAGTCTGAATCGTGCAAAGACAAAGTCACATGTGACCCGACGTATTTCAAGTGCAACAATACCAAATGTATACCCGGTAGGTAACACATGATGGTGGTTAATTTTTTCTTCAAAGAGGTTTTAATATCTATTATAAATAAGTTTTTTGTCACAGGGCGCTGGAAGTGTGATCGGGAAAATGATTGTGGAGATAATTCCGACGAAATCGGCTGCAGTCCTAGGAATTGTAGTGAATCAGAGTTCAGGTAGTTCCACTATAACAACTGAAAATAATAGGAATGAAATACATAAAGAGCTCAATATAGGTCTGCTCATCTAAAGATAAAAACATTGGGTTACTGTATGGTCATCAAACAATCTGTGATTGTATCATAAATATGGAGTGTTGTTATTTTTCAACCAGTTCAATTGAAATCAACTAGTATGTCCTCTTGACATTTTTCAGGTGCACCAATGGCCATTGCATACAATCAGATCTACGTTGTGATGGGGAAATTCAGTGCGAAGATTTGAGCGATGAAGTTGACTGCCATGTCGAGTGTGGTGAAAATGTAAGGTTTTGATTTGAATGGATCGAGCATCATTGAAACGCAACGGCTCTCTTATTGTTTTCTTGTATTTACTTATTTTACAGAAGTTCATGTGCAAGTCACCTGCACATTGTATTATGCAGGATTGGGTTTGCGATGGCGACCATGATTGCGCCGATGGCTCTGACGAACTGCTATGTAATAACATGACTAGACATCCTTGTGGACCTATGTCATTCTCATGCGGCAATGATTGTATCCCACTCTACTGGTATGTCAATTTTTGCTTAATAATATTCTTCCGTTATTTATCAACTCTCATGATACTATACCAAAAAATATTCACTACGCTTCTTCAAAAATGATCACATTTTTATGGTGGGGGGATTATAAATTAACAATATCTGTAACTGTACGTTTTTTCCCAACTGTTTTTTCCGCAGTTCTGTTTTTATTATTTTAAAAAAATGTGCACAGCTACACCTTTTAGTCATGGTCTAGCCCTCTATCTTGGCCCAATTGTGCAAACCCTTGAATAATAATTAAAGACCCTTATCAAATCAAACTCATTTACCAACCTTGCAAACCAGATTGCGCTACATTATTGTTTATACGTAGGGTCTGCGATGGTGAAAATGACTGTCCAGAAGGCGAGGATGAAAAACGTGAAACCTGCGTTGGAAGACGTTGTCCTCCCGACAAGTTCAGGTAATATTTTCTGATTCTGATCCGTTCATAGTAATCATAATATTATACGTTGTTGTTTTGCCGCATCGATCATTCTTTGCTGTTGAGATGAGGGGGAGAAAAACATGGCGACTTGTTCTCCTGTTTTTATTAGCTTGCCAAGCACTTTCGCCCCTTCGGGCATCATCAGGGCTTCGTAGCACCATTACAAGGTATCCACGGCCTAATAATATTATAATAGGATTTAATAGGTTATATGATGTATAATAGGTTAATCATAGTATCATAATTAATAACTGGACTAAATGACTAAATAATAGTCCATTAATTAGTGCAAAGTTTATGAAAAAATATTCACAGACAGTGCGAAACATGAAAATATGACAAACAGAATTAGAGAATTGTCACTTGGTAATTGGGAACAGCTCACCGATAATTTTGATAAGGGATTATAGTGCTCTCTAGTTTTCCAAACGTGTGGAGGACTAATTACATAATAATTTTACAATAGTGTTATTACAATAATTTTACTCCAACAATTAGCCTTTCAGGAGTGGAAAGCTATTCAGTTTCTGAATTTTATATATTTTTCTTTCTGGCTAGTTACTTTCTCCCGTTTGGTTTCCTTGGAAAGATTTTAAGCTGTAAGGTTTATAATAATGTAATTTTCTAATGATTGCTTGTTATTTCGTTCAACAGAATCAACCATTTTAACAATATATTGAATAGTTATTGATTCGTGCGTTATTGTTTCTAGGTGCGGAGATCACAAATGCATTCCACGTTTCCGCGTTTGTAACGGAGTTTTCGATTGCCATGACAAGTCAGACGAAGGAGCAGGCTGTCAAGCCAATGGGCGCTGTGGACCAGATCAATTCACATGCGGCTCAGGGCTTTGCATTGACGCTAACGCAACGTATGTAATAATCATGGAAAGATTTCTGTTCTATCAGTCTTTTGGAGAAACTTGATGAATACAAGATCATTAATTTACCTGTTCTTGTTGTTACTCAATTACTTTTTTCATACGTGGCTGATTGGAATTGTGACTGATGAGGGTAGAGAAACTGACTTTCATCAATTTCTTCATTTTGTTTATGGTTTCCGTTGGCTTTTTAGTTGTGATGGTGAAATGGACTGTACAGACGGTTCAGACGAAACTAACTGTCCAGCTCCAGTCTGTGCTGTTGATGCTTGTTCTCAACTCTGTATCACAAAAGAAGGCCGTGGTTTTGCTTGTCGATGTGCCGAAGGTATAAAGTGCCTAGATTCCTGCTGTACTGGTGTATACATTTTTATTTTTAAATAATTTTTTTGTCGATTTTTCAACAGGATATGTAATGAGAAAAGAAACTTGCAAAGCAAGAGGTCCGAGTGGACTTCTTTTGTTTGCAACTGAGAAAGAAATTTACATTATGGACCCATATAAGGCTTCAGGAGCAGAAAATCACAGTCGCTCGATCGTCTTTGCTCCGCCTGGCCGGATGAAAAGTAATATAAGCAATTTATTAGTATACCCTATGTATCTCAACTATAACTAGATATCTAAACTATATGTGAAATCGTGTTTTTTAATAAAATGTTCGTTCATAGCTGTGGTGGTGAATGTTTCAAACAACTCGGTCTCTCCTGTGATGGAAGAAGGGATTTTGACACCACAAACCATACCTTCGAATGGCCGAAGTAAGTTTAATGTTTGGAAAACAATTTTTCGCCTGATACTTCCAAAAAATTGTCTTAGAACATGGTCAATGAAACCTTGTACTCTCTAACCTACATCTATTATAGTTAATATAAAAAAAAATAATTAAATAGTATAATTTTTAACCCCTTGCAAAATTTAATAGAATATTGTTGTTGGAGAGACAGCTAGTCTTTCACCATAATGTATTAACAAAGTTGGAGCCCAAAATGATTGTATTTTATTTTCCATATTTCAGAGCCATTAAGACCAACACTTGATGATTTCATTTTCAATGTTCGCGGTGGTGACGTCATTCGAACAGCTGATTATGACTGGACTACGGGGTTGTTCTATGTCGCTCGAGAATCAAGTATTTTCGTTTATCGCCGTAATGCACTAGGTGTCGTTCAGTACAAGACTTTGCTTCAGGTATGTATAAACTTTCTTGAATGGTAGTGTGCGCTTGATTCACTCGCTGATATACAACTCAGAAATAGAGCGGACTACGATCTGATTGGTTATAGTGAAACCCAGAAACCTCATGCAACTATAACCAATAAGATCACAGGCCGCTCTTGCCAATTCCGCATTATCTTTGAGTTCACAAACTTGTGACCGCCGAAAATTGCATTTACCTAGTTCATATCTATTTTGCACACATTTTAATTGATATGCACTAAATTAGAGACATTATTTTTCTAGGACATTGGTCAAGTAGAAGATTTGGCGTTGGATGTCGACAGAGGACGTCTATTCTGGTGTGAAATAATTAAGAAAATGGCTGTGATTAACGTGGCTCGTATGGATGGCACTCAACCTAAAATTCTACTTATGTCAAAACGCCATCTTGAGATCATCTGGCCTACAGATTTGGCTATCGGTAATTCATTAGTATTTGCATTAGTTCTAGTGTGAGTGTCTCTTTTCATCTTAAGGTTTAAGTTGTGGAGAATATCAGAATAAAACCATTTATTTATTGTCTCCTAAACTGTCAATTTGGATTCAACTCAATTTTTTCATTTTAATTGATTTTGACTTCTTTTTTTTTATTGTTCTTACTACATTTTTTACTCTTATACAGATCGTGCCACCGGGCGTTTGTACTTCGCTGACGTGAAACGACACATCATCGAATCCATTGATTTCAATGGGAAAAACAAGCGCGTTGTCTACAAGGCTAAACCAAACTCTGGCATGATCCCTTACAAAATTGAAATTTTCGAAGATACCCTTTATGTTGCTACTCACCAAACATATAAGTATGATTTTTTTCACAATTGGTGAATAAATTCAGAAAAATAGTCGCATCTGAATAACATTCTTCTCGTTCTGTGTTAAGGTTGATCAGCATGCACAAGTATAGCGTAGGTGGTCGTCCAAATAACGTAACAATCTTGAACAATATGACGAATCCGCGAATCACCAAACTTGTCATGCTCCAAGCACAAGTGCAGAATGTATCCAATGACATGTGTAAAGGTGAGTCAACCACTGCCCATCTATAATCGCTCATTCACCAATTATATTTCAATAAGTTATCCAGATTAATATGGGTCAAACTGTTACTAGTCTTTTTTGCCATATGGTTTTATTATTCAATAATAAACCATTCCAGTTGCTCACAAAGAAAATTGAAACCATCTCGAAATTTGATGTTTTTTGTTTCAAGGTAAGGAAAATCCGAGTATCATATAAAAACATTTCTGTCTATCCGCCATACGTCGTAAACACTTTTCTGGCAAAACTATAAAAACTATTTTTGACATTTTCACCAAAAAATAAACCTTGGCACTATGTAAATCCTGATGAGTTTATCTTCAAGATAAATCCTGATGATGCATTAATTCTTTAGCCAAATCGCTAACTCAATTTTAAGGGCATTTTCAGATAGTTTTGAGGGAGAGAAAAATTCGTATTTTAACTTTTTTGGACTATTAAAATGATATCGTATGTTTTAGACTTCTGCCACGATAGCGCAATTTGCTTGCGCACTCCTACTGTGCCGATCTGCGTTTGTCCAGACAATATGGCACCTGAAAGAAAACATCTGGCCAGGGACGGATCATTAATTTGCGTCGAAGCTGTTTGTGCCCTCAAATGCCATCAAGGTATATCTAATTTCTTGTCACTGTAGAAATCTTTTCATTTAGATAGATCACCCTTTCACAGATCACTGTGGTTTTGTTGTTTTTTTTGTTTGATGCTCAGGATCTACATTGTTGTTCATTCATTAATCGGGAAAATGTGTGAAAATTAACATTTTGTCACATCTGGGGTGACAACACGTCCTGAGTAAAGACGTTATAGAAGTGAACGGATCGTAAATGTTTCTAACAAATCAACCTACTTGTTTATTCACAAAAATATTAATAAATTATGTTTTTAAATCGCAAAACTGACTGTTCAATCTCATCTCAATTAGCTCACCAGTTTTTATTCAATATCTGAATAGAAGTAACTTTGATAATAATTATTGTACGTTTTTTCAATTATTTTTTAAGAATCTATGATCCCGTTGCTGATATTACATTAATATTTCAGGAAAATGTGAGATGCGTGACGATGGTTCTGCATTCTGCAAATGTGATCCTCTGTATGCTGGAGAATATTGCGAGATTTATCGATGCTCTCATCATTGTAAAAACCGGTAATGTATTACAAACAATATGGAGGGAAAGTTGGTACACATGCAGAGAACATTTTTGACTGGTTTTATACATTTCAGAGGTACTTGCTACGTTGACTTGGCAGCAGCACCTGATTCGAGCGGCCAATATCCTCTAAAATGCCATTGCCCACCTGAATGGGCTGGTGATCAATGCCAAACCCCTGATAAATGTTGTCTAAACGGTGGTACTTGTTTGAATATGGAGGTCGGTCTAAACAAAGGGCTGAACAAATGCTCTTGCCCACCAGGGTATACAGGTAAAGCTTGATTTTTATATGAAAGGGAAATTGGCTGGGGCTCGAAGGATCAATGCTTATAATGGCATAATTTTAGGTCAATGGTGTGAGCTCTGTCCAGATTTGGACTGCCAGAACAGCGCCATCTGCCTCCGTGATGAGTTCGGCCGCCCTGCATGTAATTGCACTCCTGGCTATACCGGTTTGCGTTGTGAAGAGACCCATTGCACTGGATTTTGCCAGAATGGTGGAACTTGTAGTCAAACTTCAACAGGAGGACCAGTCTGTGCTTGTCCTGAATTCTATTATGGTCGGCGTTGTGAAGTTGAAAAGTCAGTATAGATAAATTCAAAAGAAGACCATTATTTGTTTTTATAATTGATACAATTGTTTGTTCGAAGTAGTTTATCAAAAGAGTAAGGAAATTAGAGCCTATGCCTCCCACATCCAGGAACTCAGTCGGGACAAACTAGGGACTCAACGGCTTACGTATTTATGTTTACAGTTTGTTCGAAGTCTACACCAGATGCAACTGTCAGAATGGAGGTACCTGCAAAGCCACTCATGGAGATATGAGAGATCTCAAAGATCCTACATATTGTGAATGTCCAGAACCCTGGGTTGGACCCTCATGCGAAGTGGATGCCTGTGATTGTGTTTGTCCACCACCAAATCTTGGTAATTGCAGATTTCTGACAAAGTTCTAGCAATGCAAAATCTGCAAAAAAAAATATATAATAATAACAATGGATATTTGGAAAATGAAAAAATAAAATAAAAAAAAAACATATAAAATGAATAATATGAGTAAAATAAATAACAATGAAAATAAATATAAAAATAGCATTGAATATGTATCCAATACCTGAACGCTGGAAGAATAGGGGCAGTTTAAGTTGTTTGTTGACGTCAAAAGCTTTCAAGGATGCTCCTGAAATTACTCTCATATAGTTAACATATAGTTAACGATATTCCACTGTTTTCAATTTTTCAGGGCTGCTCATCCGTGGCGCTCCACAGAGTTGCTACTGTCCTAACGAGAGACCTTCTTATTGCAAGACAACTCATTCTCAATCCTGTCATTGCCACAATGGTGGTACTTGTGTCCACATTGATTCCCAGCCTGGATCCGTTTGTAGGTTAGTGACAAGTCATGGTTGAATCTTGCTGGATGCCAATTTCAGCGCACTCAACAGACTCACATTTAGCGGTTCTTCAATATTTTCCCTATTATATCATCATTATTATTATGCTGCTCTGAAGATGCACAATAGGCTGAAAATGCTAGGAATAATACAAGATGTACAAAGAACGAGTCGCTGTACTCTTAAACCTGTTACTACTTATCGTGATGATACTAATGTTTTTCGGTGTTCTGACAATGTTTGTTTGTTTGTTTTTTTTTTTTTTTTTTTTTTTTTTTTGGGAATATTACATGGAAATATTGTCTACATTAGACATATTAATCTCACGTTTATTTGTCAAATAAGCTAGAACCTAAAGTGTCAACATCAAAACAGAAAAAACTGTTTTCTGAATTAATTTCAATTCCAATGAATCTTTTAGGGCGATCTCTATACTAGTTTTGATGGAATCAAATTTGAAACTGTCATGGATATCTGTAGTAAAATAACGTGTTGTATTTTTCAGGTGCTCAGAAAATTTCTATGGTACAGAATGTGAATCTACCTTCCGGGGACTGGTAAACCCATGCTCAAATTACTGCCAAGGTGGAGGTGTATGCACTCTCCTTGGACACTCATCTGAACCGCATTGCACATGTATCGATCGAACACGATACGGCAAACAGTGCGAAAAATGCAGATTGAGTTGTCGGGAGGATTACTGTGTAGACCATGGTAAACATTACCTCAACATCATTCTGTGGTTCAGCAAATACTGCTACATTCTGTACCAATATAATAACATGTTTGATGAATTTTGCAGATGAGTGTGCTTGTGTCGACTGTGGTTCAGGTGCAAGTACAGCCCTCATCCTCACGTCTGTGCTCTTCCTCCTGCTCGTGTTGCTCGCTTTTTCATTCTACCATGTTCGCAGGAAAGCTAGGTAAATGTTTCACAGATTTATTTGAAGCTTATTATCATACAGTGGCATTGTGATAACACTGTTGCAATTTCTTTTTCAGAAGGCGAGGTTTCGATCATTCTCGCATTCGAGAAAATGTTGAAATCACAAATCCCATGTATGAAGGAAATTTGGAACTAACCGACGAACTTGCCACACCTTCTGAACCATCGATTCGTTCCACATTGAATCTTTCACGTTCATCGGTATGTAAAAGGACGGATCAGTGTTGGTTGATGAGTAGATCGCTGACTCTTTCAGAAACATTAAAGCAGGGTTCACAGGCTTGCGACAATCGTTTGTGTTTTGCATTCTGATTGGCTGGGTCATATCATTCCTGCGTTGGGCAGTCATTCAAAGTACATACCTAACACTGCAACTCAAATGCATTTGATGAAGGCCTGTGAACCCTGCTTAAAGCTCTTTGCGAGAGTTGGCTTCGAATAGTTGCAAGGAAAGAAAGCCGAACAAAGCTATAATATTAAGCGATTTTGAGTGAATTTTTCTTTTACTCGTATTCATTTATATTTCAGCGTGGAAATTTCGACAACCCCGTCTATGCGATGATGGAAGAAAAGACTAACCTTCTTGAAGCAGGCTAATCTTCGCTCAGTCTTATTGATTCTTTCAGAGTTGTCCTAGTATTGTTTTCCCCCTCGTGATCTTTCTATGAACTATTCGAGTTTCATAGTTGAAGTTGAAACTTACCGACAGGTTGAATCAGGTTGTGCATTAACGAAATTCCCCCGTTTAGTCATATCATCGAATTTGTATAGAATTTTAGCATTTGACGATTTTCAAGGTTGAAATTAATTGTAGATTTTTCTATGGGTTTGTGTACCTAATATTCTGAATGAAATTTTACGTCCTGAGTGTACACGAATTTTTCGATTTAATGTGACATTTTTCTACTAACGTTCCGCCCTTCAGTGCAAAACACGTTGCAAGTGAATAGATTTATGATTAGTGATAACTATGTGTCATTAGCTTTTAAGGAATCGTTAAGTAAAAATTAGTCAAATTCTTACAAAAATTAGTGTGCCATACTTTTCTTTTGACGTTTTTTTATGAAGCAGTCCATGAATGATGACTAAATCGCACAACGTTTTATACATGTTTTTAAGAGTTGATTGTTGTTATTATAAGCGCATTATCGTACGATATTTGTGAAACGTTTACACTAATTTCCCGCAATGCCACTTTTAGTTTTGTTTTCATTTTATTAACGGGACATCACTAAGCGTTCGCTTTATTTTCTAGTGCCAAATTTTCGAGTAGATAGTCTAAGAACTGCGAATGTCGTTGTACAAATCGATAATTAAATTGATGCTGTTGACTGACTGTGACATTGTTGTGTTCATATTTTACCGAACTCTGAAAATATTTTAAAACACTGCCGAATTTATCTGTGCTTTTGGTAAAATCGGTACGCATCTCTGTATGTACTTGTGAGTGTGGAGGTTCTTTCAAAGTTATGTGGTGGTAAAAAATTATGATTCAGGTTGCAACTAGACAGTTAATTTAGAAAACAATTTAAAAAATCTCGGATGTTGGCGATGATTTTTCCACAGTCTGTGGACCCTATCGTCCTGAGGATGCCTAAATGGGCGAAAGTGCTCGGCCAACTAATGAAGAGTTGGAGAATGAGTCGCCTGGTTTTTCTCCACCTCACAACCCCCGGACATCAAGAAATGCGACGAGAAGGAAAAAAATACATTTATTCTCTTTTTTTGTAGGTTGAGGGGGAGAAAAACGAGGCGACCTCTTCTCCATTCTTTTTTATTATTCAGCCGAGTACTTTCGCCCGTTCGGGCTTCTTCAGGGCATTATAGGACCAAGGGTACCTATGGCCAGCCATTTATTCTCATTATTTCTATGCTCACAAGGCTTGAGTGTAATGATGAAACTAAAGTCGAGGTGACTAGAAAGAGTGATGCTATCCAGCAAAGCAGATATAAGTTGCGGGTAGCAAGCGCGAGAATTGAAGGCGAACCTACTACACAAGTCCGTTTATTCATTGATTGCGCGCCAATTTTACTAGCGCTATTAAATATTTTTATATTACGATAAATAATCAATTAACAGTTGAATTATTGACACCAGAAACGATTGCGCCATTGAAAAAAAGCGTGCCTTACGGGATTTTGCCCCTTCAAAAATCGACCGTTATTAACCTAAATTTGGAGACTGACGATTTCATCATGAAAATTAGATGTACATAATAATTTAATGTTTATGAATTATCCACGGTAGTCGCCTTTAAAAAGTAGCCGTTACATATAATCGAGTTCGGTTTCGATGTATTGAATCGATTGATCGAACAGGGGTCTCTCGATTTAGCCCAGTCTTTGTCTCGACGAAGGCCAACAGCCACAGCCAATTCGAATTCAGTTTCCGTCTGGCAGCGGCCGCTACGGTTTCGCTGAGTGAAGTGCTTATTATCCAAAGTCGTCACATTTTTACGGAAGTTTTCTCGTGTTTTTCTGTCGCAAGAATAATTTTCACCTCGTTATTTCTATCGTGCGATAGCATAAATACTTTTCTTGAGAATTTTCGTCGAGCTGTGTCGTTTTCTGTGGTTTTGTTAGTGTTACGCGCAACAAGTGATTGCTCAACTGTCGCGACAGATCTGTTGTCCTCGATTCGACGAAGAAGTTGAGGTTGGCGTTTTTTCAGTTCCTACCTACCTACATTCCTTTCAGCGTTAGTTTTTTTGTGTATTGTTGGTGCGGTTTTTCTCAATTCCCGCCTCAAAATCGTTTAGCCAAAATACTAATGTCAATTTTAGTTAGTATTGTAGAGTTATTATCATTGTCTCCGTATGTTGTTACTAGCCAGTCCAACAAAAAATTGTTTGGCATAATTTATCGCTTCTTAACACTACTCTTACAATATTTTTCCAAGTGGAAGGTACCTATTTTTCTTTAATGAAAAATCAGCGTTGGCCAACCTCAGGTTTTCCGGTTTTTCCGTTGACAGCTCTAAGGGATCGCTCCTGTCGAGTCGAGAAAACCTTTGTTGACAAGTTGACCATAATATTTTCGAAATTGAATTGAATGAGAGAATCAGAAGAAGAGTACCTAGTAAGTAAAGAAAAAATGTTAAACGAACAATAGGTAGTTTTTAAAATAGTGTTTAGTCGTTTTTCCCACCTTCGTTAAATAACATTTGCATACCGAGCAAGAAAAAATGTCACCTCGATCCTCTTCACGGCGTTGACGTCTTCTGAATGGGTTGTGGTCAGGTGCGGCTTGGCAAGTTAAATCTTAGCACCTTTTCGTCTTTTAATGGGGTCGAATTTTCATGGCATGGACGTCTTTTGTGTTTTACACAATAGAAGCGACTTTCATATTGAATAATACCTTTTCAAAATGTGTCGAAAGTTACAGGCTTCTGCGGAGTTTCTATGAAACCTTTTCAGAAGAGAAATACCTTGTTAGAATGTATCTCACGAATTTCTCTCCAGGAAATTATTGTATAAATGTTTTATGTGAAATGTTATGTCGATTTGTTTATTATTCAATAATGAATACTTGTAATCGCCCAAGAAAATGAATTCATGCTGATGTCGCTCACAAAAGCTTAAAAAAAGGAGAAAATCATCTTAAATGATGAATTGTTTAACTTTGAAGGAATTTCGAAGGACAGGTTTGACTCGTCTCTTGTGAATTTCCAGTATAACTGGGTCATCTCCTTGAAATCGATAAATTGGTTTCGTTTCGCTCTTTTGCTTGGTGCAGGTGGACAATAGTTTTTTTTTTTTTTTTTTTTTTTTTTTTTTTTTTTTTTTTTTAAGCAGATTTATTGGCTAAACTGTTGAAAAACATGCGAAACGTGACCTTAGCCAATTATATTTTCACAATTACCCCAGTTACCAGTCTTGATGATTAATAAACATTTTTAGCTGAAAGAACCGTTCTGATTTGTGGATAGGAAAATGTGCTCTGCTTTGTTAGTTCCATTTTCGACGTTGAGGTATTTGTAGAAATTAGCACGATTTAACTGTTCTATAGCAAATCCCCGATTACCGGTAGAGTCAACTTCTTTTTCAAAAAAGGAAGCTTTGAAGTTTTATTCGTTATATTGGGCTGCTGAATACGAATCTGATGTTGACAGTAAAAATTCTACTTGGGAAAGTTGGTCGCAGAAGAATAAGTTCAAATAATATGCATTAACTGAAGATTCTGTCAGTAAAATTTGTAGTCAACAGTCAAAAGCTTTCATGTTGCCCCCAAGTTGATAATGAGCCGATAACTAGACGACTACTCGAATTGGACTGGCTACTTGATGTCTTTACGCTCTGGACTACGATATTTATGATGAAAAATGTTGATCTTGGATAGTGATTAACTACGTATTGGGACAGGGGCAATACTAAAGTCGTTGACTTTGAAATTCTTTCGTACTGCCACTTATTTTTTATACCCGCAGATTTGAGGAAGTGATCTCCAAAAAGGAAGGATTTTGAGAAACCTCCAGAATCATGGGGAACACGTTGCTATAGTGACACCCCAATCAAATTGCGCCTACTTAAAAAATACCTACGCAATCATTATCTTTGTTGAGTTAAAACTGCGTGGACTATAAAAATCTATTGTCGTTTGAAACCTCAGCGGTTCGCACGATAGAGAACAATTTCATTATTCACCGTCGCATTATTCTTTCTTCACGTTCTGATTCATCATGGCCGAATCTAATGATCCTTGTCAACATTTTCTTACCAACTCGGTAATTATTGTCTTTTACGTTTTTTTTATTCGGTGCCTTCCAGTGTCAGCCTGTTCTATGACTAATCGAGATTTGCGCAGCTGCGTGCAGATGTGGCGTTTTTTCTTTGTACCGATTTCAATGTGACCATCTTTCTACTCTGACGCATAAAATTTCGCTTTGAATCTTCTATGAATATTCGCTTCAGTGGGTATGTTACTCTGCAAAACGTTGAAACAGTGCTCGTTTGAGAATTTCCCATTTGGCATCAAATCGACTCAAAAGCAACAAACGTAGCCGAAATGTTACCGGGAAATTTTTTTTTTGTCCTTATATAAATTTTTAAACGAACTTGAATATTAATTAATCGTATACCGGATCATTAATAATTTCTTCCGCACCGCCATAGTCCAGAGGATTTCCAGGTCTTTTGTCGCTCCCATTGACCCGACTCGCGCATTTACGTTACGTCAGTCCGTGACCGCCTAGGTCATGCATCGTCTGCCATGCGCGCAACTGAAATCTTTCGACTGGAAATAGCCGATAGTAAAATAAATACAAAAAATAAACTCATCATTAATGTATACGCTTCTATTATGTAATTGTATTAAATCTGATAACGTTGGTTTTTCAGATCGCCTTTCTAAATAAAACGTAATTTTTTATGGTGGACTTCTTTGTAGCATTTATATTCAATCGATTACTTACATTTATTCCGTATGATAATTGTCTCAACAACCATTTATCTATATCGATTCGTGGCGTACATGCACTTTCTGAAAATGCCCTGTTCCCCTATTTCTTTTTCCCAAGTGAAGACGTGGAGTATTAAACTTACAGGCATAGTTATGTGCTCAAATCAAAGCTAATTAAATTTACTACAACTTCATTCCTTGAAGTTGTCATCATCGAATCTTTCCTTAGTCCCATATTCCACACGAAAACTGGCCAAAACTTGGAGATCAAATTTTTTTTATGAAGGCCTAACTTCAAAGGGGCCTAACTCAGCAACTATACATATTGGGCTGCTGTTGAGCTCCAATAGTAGCAAATTTAATCTTCTTTAAAAATGATCATGGTTTTAAAACTCCAGCGTTTAAAAGATTTAGGCCAAAAACTTAAGTAACTCTGAAAACGTCGAGGTTTTTCGGCCGCCAAAACTTTTCCCTATGGTTTTTCGGTCGCAAACTTGAATTCACCCTACTCAGACATGCCTTAATAACAAAAATACAAGATCTCTTCAATTTTCCTCAAGCCCAACAACGGAATGCTACAAGTTTACCTATCATCCGTGTCAATGTCACTTTTACCAGTCGCCCATTAGGTCAAGTTCGTACTGACCGACCCGAAATTAGTTATTCTTCTCCTATCGTATGTGTGCGTGTGTGTGTGTATTCGTAACGCGATATTTCCGTGACTAGTTTCGCCGTTGGATCAATTCTGTTGAAAGTGGAAATCGCTTTGAATATTTAACCAAGAATGTCCGTCTGCGACACGCGACCACTATCTGTGACTCATCTGCATTCAACGTCAGAAGTGTATTTTCCTAGCTAATCATCAGGAACGATTGAATAACTTTGATAAAATATCATCTACCTACTGTCTATTAGAAATCGCGGAGATTGTTTACTCTTGTCATTTTTCCAAAATATGAATTGTAAAAATGAAAGTTTTCGCTCGTCTTTCGTTAGATCGCAATGTAAATCAGGCGAGACTAGTCCGCCCCCGCACTTTTAAAGCGGATGACCTCCAACCTAATCGCTTGTGTAGAAATCGTTTCGACGGGTGGAGGTTTTTTCTTCTTTTACTTTAAATTTATCAACAGATTATCTCGATTATTTCAAGCATCTGTCGTCTTTTACGTCTTTTTATTAGTCCCTGTTTTTGCACTGTCATCTCAAACTTTTTATAGTTCTTGCTTTTGAAAAAAAAAAATTGCAGGGGTCATTGGAGGAGCTCATCTAAACCTCCTGCAAACATTTCCTGGTTCAACTTTCCAACAAAATCTTCCTGCATTTTCGGAGAACAGGAAAACTCCTGCTCACTCGCCCAGAACATGATTTATTTGTTATCTTAGAACATTCGAAACTGAATTTTTTTCAATGTGAGTGGAAGTATTATTTTAGCGAGGAATTTGGATCTTCCGATTTTAGTTTATTTTTTAATTAGTTGAGTTCAGAAAATTGGAGACGTAAAATTGAGTTTCTTGGATATAAAAACCAGATACCTACCTATACATTTTCTCGCCCCATCAAGTTTAATAAAGGGTCTGCAATAGTTTTGTAGGGCAAGAATGATAAGTAATTAAAATTAATTTTTATAGTATTGTTATGGAATCGGTTTCATTGGTGTTAATGTTAGGTTGCGGGTTGTAAATAATAAAAGTTCAGTTATTGCTTGATCCTCAATGCGAGTGCTTCTTGTAAAACCGAACATCATAACATTGGTGTCAGAAGTGGGATGTTAAGCAAAACGCATTGAGACAAAAATGGAAACTCGCTCCATGAGGCGTTTGCGGCGCGATCAAATCCAACTTCAGGTCGAAGATGAGCATTCAACTCAGTCATCGCAGGATGGTGATCATACTTCTGAAAGTGAGGCACCGGGAGAGACTATGCGCACTCCGCGTAGTGTTCATCTGAATACGGAGAGAGCACCTCTGGAAGATCAGCTCCAATCGATCCGGGAGCAACTTGACCAACTGACACGGTTAGTGACGAGACAGCAATGTCCTACATTTTCTATGACACCACCTGGACAGCAAGAAGTTCCTCGACTTAACTGTTCCAGAGCTCATCTTACGAATGCTCTTCCGAATAAACCAAAGAGGTTTGACGGTTCCGTGGAGTGGGAGGCGTATCATCGTCAGTTTGATGTAATAGCTGCAGCTAATCATTGGAGCAATGACACGAAAGCATTGGCTCTCTCTTCATCATTGGCAGGACCGGCTGTTTGTGTGCTAACTCAGCTTGATTACCCGTTTTCTTATGAGGAACTTGTCAATGTGTTAGAAGATCAATATGGGGACAAGATTCGTCCAGAGCTCTACATCACAATGTTGAACGCTAGAGTCCAGCAGCCAAACGAGGAGTTGCTTCAATACCACAAGGCTATAATCGATTTAGCCCGAAAAGCTTGGCCAGCCCGTAATTTTTCGGCGAATGAAGGACAGGTCGTCTTTCAGTTCATGAGAGGATTGAGAAATCACGAACTCCGTAAAATGGTAGCTTGTAATTGGCCAACTACCATGTCGGAGGCTCTGTCAGTTGCATTGAAGATGGAAGCAGCAAGGAACCTGTCCGATAACTCAGGAGTTCTTACGGCCAAGGTGGAAGAAACGGAAGCATTATGTACTCATGGGTATAAGGCGGACCATGCTGACATTCCCCAACGTAAGGCTCCACAGGATGCAAGAGACCGACCTTTAATTTGCTGGAGATGTGACAGACCAGGGCACTCGTGGTATTACTGTCCCACAAGAAATAGGATCCACAACTCAAGAGTGGCGGGAAAACGAAGACCGTTCAGACTGACTGGCCCCAGTCTGAACCATTCTAATTCAGTGGCCACCAAGTCTTCTCCAACTGTCATGGAAAATGGAACAAAACAAGAATCGATTAATTTAATTGACTTAGTTTCTTATGCGGAGGTTGGTTTCCAGAAACTAAAAAGTATTGAAGGACCATTGCAACAGAATAATTGTAAGAGCAGTACATCTTTGCCGCCGCATCTGACTGGACTTTATAAAAAGGTTTCTACCACATTAACTGAAGATCAACGGGAGAGGGTAAAACATTTGTTGATAGACTATGCCGATGTATTTGCTGACTGTGAACGTGATATAGGTTGTATTGCGGACACGCGCCATCACATCGATGTTGGCTCCCATACTCCTATTAGTCAAGCTCCTCGGCGTTTACCTCCCCACCGGCTCCCGGAAGTGACCGATATGGTTGAAAAGATGGAAAAAAATGGAATAATAGAACCCTCGCACAGCCCATGGTCAAGTCCCATTGTGCTTGTGAAGAAGAAAGACGGTTCGACTAGGTTTTGCATTGATTTTCGCCAGCTCAATTCGGTCACCAAAAAAGATGCCTACCCATTACCAAAGATTGATGAACTCATTGGGTCTCTTGCAGGTAGCCATTGGTATTCAACGTTAGACCTTCAAAGTGGATATTGGCAGGTTAAAATGGCTGAGGAAGACAAGGAAAAGACAGCATTTTGCACACCTCAAGGATTATGGCAGTTTCGGGTCATGCCATTCGGCTTGTGTAACGCCCCAGCCACGTTCCAAAGAGCCATGACGAAAATGCTTCAAGCGGAATTAGTCGGAGGAAGAGTGAAAGTCTACTTAGACGATGTACTAATTGACACAGGTACCTTTGATGATCACATTGAATGGCTGAAGCGAGTATTATCCACGTTCAAGGAGCAGCGTTGCAAGTTGAACCCAAAGAAGTGTGAACTCTTTGGTACATCAGTGAGCTATTTAGGCTACATTATTTCGAACAAAGGAGTGTCTACGGATCCAAAAAAAGTGGAGAAAGTTAGAGACTGGCCAACCCCTACTTCGGCTAAGGAGCTGCGAACGTTTTTGGGGTTTTGTTCATATTATCGCTCTTTTGTACCTCAGTTTGCTAAACGAGCGTCCACTTTGTATCCCCTCCAAAACGACTCTCAATATTTCAAATGGACTTCTACTTGTCAAGCTGCTTTTGAGGATTTGAAACAAGCTATGATAGAAGCTCCCATACTCGGCCATGTCAACCCATCAGCTCGGTACGTATTAGATACGGACGCAAGTGAACGTGCCATAGGAGCAGTGTTGAGTCAACAGCAACATGGGAAGGAGGTAGTTGTGGCATATTTCAGTCGATGCCTTTCCAAGGCAGAGAAAAATTATTGCGTGACTAGAAAAGAGTTACTGAGTTTGGTCAAAGCTTTGAAACACTTTCAGTCTTATGGTCTAGATTCCGGAAGAGAGTTCACAATACGAACTGACCATGCCTCATTACAGTGGCTTCGTAATTTCAAGAACCCTGACGGCCAGATTGCACGATGGCTACAACAACTTGCATCATACAATTTTGTGATAGAGCATCGACCTGGTATCAAGCATGGAAACGCTGATGGGCTGTCAAGACGCCCCTGTGCAGCCACAAATTGTAAATATTGTGAACGTCTGGATAATAAACATAATGAGGGAATCGTCGCACGCCTCACCCAAGTATCTGGTCCCGAAGTTGCGTGGAAGGAAGATCAACAGTCGGATGATCACATCAAGTTCGTTTATGAATGGGTCACTCGAAAAAGTCGTCCTAACTGGGAAAGCATCTCACATCTTCATGGTTGCCCGAAGGCGCTATGGGCTATGTTTGACGTGCTGGAACTAGATGATGGCGTTCTAAAAAGAAGATGGGAATCACTAGATGGGAAGACAAGTTGTCTTCAAATTATTGTTCCACAGAATCGGAAAGCATCCATTATGAAGCAGGCTCACGACCTGGGACATTTCGGGTACAGAAAAACTATCAGTACCATTCGTCAACAGTTCTACTGGGTTGGCATGCACCAGGATGTTAGATTATTTTGCTCCCACTGTGACGTTTGTTGTAGGAGAGGAAAGGGAGGGAAGCATCGGCGAGCACCTCTGAAAACATACACAGTCGGTGTGCCTTTTGAAAGAATTGGAGTTGACATAGTGGGGCCCCTCCCCAGGTCTGATCGACAGAACCGCTTCATTGTTGTTGCCGTGGATTATTTCACAAAGTGGCCAGAAGCCTTCCCTGTGCCGGATATAACTGCCCAGACGGTAGCCAGAGGTCTGGTAGAGAATGTGATTTCAAGGTTTGGGACACCACGAGAGCTTCATTCGGATCAGGGACGAACCTTTGAATCGGAAGTCTTCTCAGAGGTAATGTCACTTTTAGGAATTAAGAAGACTAGGACAACCCCGCTCCGCCCTCAGAGTGATGGTCAAGTTGAACGCTTCAACCGTACACTGTGGGATCTTCTAGCGAAAACTGTGGATTCGCACCAAAAGGACTGGGACGCATATCTACCAACTTTGTTGTATGCATATCGCGCCGTGGAGCACTCTACTTCGGGTTTCTCGCCAGCAAGGCTAATGTTGGGGCGTGAGCTTGTGCTCCCAGTGCATTTACTCTATGGAGCTCGGCCTGAAGGAAGATGTCGTACAGAGTATGCTAACACACTGCGTCAACAACTCGAGGAAGCACACAATTTGACCCGGACCAAACTTGTCAAAGCTGCTGAAGTGATGAAACGCCGGTACGACATCAAGACGTCCAAACCACAATACCAAGAGGGAGACAAAGTATGGTGTTATAGACCTACCCGACGCAAGGGCCTCTGCCCGAAACTCCAACTTCCGTGGATTGGTCCATGCACCATAATCAAAGCCATATCCGATTTGGTTTATCGCATTCGATTGCCGTCTAACAAAAGATTGGTAGTGCATGCTGACAGGTTAGCTCCAGTCAGCTCCAGAGATGACAGTTGCACTCCCTCAGAGAAGAGAAGGGGATGAGTGTTATGGAATCGGTTTCATTGGTGTTAATGTTAGGTTGCGGGTTGTAAATAATAAAAGTTCAGTTATTGCTTGATCCTCAATGCGAGTGCTTCTTGTAAAACCGAACATCATAACAGTATCAAATATCTTATTACCGCTTCATTTTCATGCCATAATCTGATTTTTGGGTTATAAGCTGCAATTTCATTCGCGTTTTGAGTTTTTTTTATTCTATCGTAACCGTTTTTCGTCACTGGCACGCGTTAAACGCAATTAGGCGTAATTTCCTTAGTAATTGCTTTTCGAAAGTTCAATTTCTCTTCAATTGTTCTTAAATGCGTGTGTTCAATAGTGAGCGGCTCCGTTAGCCGCCAAATTGCTTGTTTCAGGTTGTCTTTGACTAACTAATGACGTGCGTTCTTAATTGGTCGTTTGTGTCGCGTTCACGTTAAAAGACCTGAGTTGAATACGAATTAGGCTCAAAAGATTGCAGTGAATAATATTTTCTAATTTTCGAAAAGCGTAGGTTTTCGTACGCTCGTTCCTGCGAATTCGATTGGCTAAGATTAGAAATAGCTGGTTACGATTTCACGCAATTTTCGACTGGCTGCTGAACTTGTATTTTCAGACGTATTATTCAATTGATTAATTATACGAGAGGATTCTGAAGCGAATTTTTCTCCTGAGACATTGTTTCATGACAGATTTTTGTAGTTCACTGGAGGAAATTCAGATCTAATCGATAGAGCCCATTCGTAGCTTTTGTGGGCCTCATCGTTGCATTGTTGTCCACCCTTTCTGGACCCTTATCTTTGTATGACTAACCAATGCAACAGATACAGAGAGACCCCCATCCTTGAGTAGATACGTAGAATTGGATAGAAGAGAGGGTTGGGGGAGATGGGGGCGCCAGCTAACGAGGAAGTGGACTATTGACATGAAAACCGTCCGACACGCATCTGCCACTCAAAACAGTCTCAAAACATGAATTCAACGGTTCACAGGGGGATTTAAAATCTGAGATTTCGCTCGCATAAACTGCTAATTAATTATTTTATGAATGGCGGAGAAAATATTATTTCTCGCATGTTTTAATAACGTTTCCTCCGATGGAAGAAAAACAAATTTCTGTCGTCGCTAGATGATATAATTTTTCCTTCTTTTATTTTTGGACGTTTTATCTCACTAGGAGAAAAAAATTTCGTCACTTTGTTTAATACGTTCTTTAAAAAGTTCCCTTTGAGTCTTAAAAATTAGTATCAGCTCACCAATGGTTTAAAAGGGTTAAAAATTGATTTTAAAAAAAATACGTTTTGAGGCTTGATTTCTCAAAGATTTTTTCCGTTGATCGCGTCGATTACTACTGGTTTTATCTCAAGGCCTTCCGTTCACTAACTGTCTTGAAAAATTGTTTCTTGATTCTCGTGGAAGAAGGTCCTTCCAACTTTCACCATTCGGTGACTGACCTCATGACTTCAATGACGTCATTGCTAACACGAGCCCACGTCGACTCGATTTTTTCAATATTGGTTTTTGGGTTCGGAAGTTATCACTTTTGATTCTCAAGCTCAGTTCATATATTCTAATTTATTTTTTGCCGCAATAGCTCCAATATTTTTCTTACCTACTTATAATTATTTTTTATTATTTCTTTATTTCAGTAATTCTCGATTTTCTTTTTACTTTTTTTAGTACATTTACTTTTTTATGGCATTTTAATTTTTTAATATTTTTTTTACTCCTTATTTTTCTATTCTGTGAATGCTTGCCACTATTCGATTGAAAAAGTTGAAACATTCAAATTGCTTCTGATCCTCCACAGAGCTTAGAACGGAATCCTTGTAATCTTCATCGCAGGCCAAAAATGTTTATCCTCCGATTTGAATAAATCCTGTAGTAAATGATCAACTTCGTGACTTTTCATTAACAGAGGCACTAAAAATACCTTTTCACGAGTCCTGCATTGATCGCTTGAAATAATCCGTATAAATCCGTGGAAAACCTTCCAAGTATTGGTGGTCAAAAAATCGTTCTAATAAAACCGGTTTTCCATTGCACTGGGATGTTTCCGGTTCTGTATCCAAGGCCAGCCCGAGGCCAGTTAATCGGTTGGAAAACAGCTGTTAATTATTAACGCTATAATTCGCTTCAAAATACACGCTGTGTTTAAAGCGAAGGCCTACGTTGTCCACGCTATATAAAACGTTCTAACGTTGAGCAACGTAATAAAGATAGGATGAGAAAAACCTGATCTTGCTTTCCTAATTTTAGATGAAAGTATAATTTTTATATGGTCTTAGTCCAGTTCAGCCTTTTCGGATTCAACTCAAGTAGAAAATTGAAAGAAAAGATTCTCTGTGCATAAGTTAGTTGGTGTATTGATGACACACAGTACTTTCATCCACAAATCAGTAAAGGAATGAAGGTTAAGTTAGGTAGGTGATATTTCAAAACAGAACGTCTACATTGGTGGCCTCATTAGGTTCCCTAAACCTCATTATTTTGCCTTACTATACAAAACTGGACTTGATAAGTCACTTCTATTCATTCACTTGCTGACTGAGTAGCACGTGAAAATAAAATATTCATCTTGGTTGAGTCGTCGCATCTCTCATTGTGTTGGGTAGGTGAGGGGGAGAAGAACCAGGCGACATATTCTCCGATTTTTTATTTTCTGGCCGAGTACTTTCGCCCCTTCGGGCATCCTCAGGGCGATGTGGAACCATAGGTTACCACGGGCTGTGGTAACCTATGGTAGCCGTGGTAGCCTATGGTTCCACATCGCCCTGAGGATGCCCGAAGGGGCGAAAGTACTCGGCCAGAAAATAAAAAATCGGAGAATTAATATGTCGCCTGGTTCTTCTCCCCCTCACCTACCCAACACAATAAAATATTCATAGCGTCCATGGTATCATGAACATACTGTTGAACACAATTTTGAAACTGTTAACTTTTAATCTTGAAAAATAACTTATCCAAATGTTATCGGTTTTTTTTCTTTCTTGTTGAGTGAATGGTTTGAAATTCGGATAATCAGAACCCACTAAACTACGAACTTGCTAATACCTGACTATGTGGCTTATTATCTTGCACGTACGGACAAAATTAGTACGATTATCCTCTTGTTTGTAGTCAAACTATCTCTATTTTTTCCGTTGTTAAATTGATAGCTAATCTGATCTTTTCGTTGGTCCCTTATCTGTACGGGGATAAGGAACAAAATTATTGTGTCAGTGATAGGTAATCTATCTTCAAAAATGAATGATTCATCGGTCTATCCTCGAAAGTATCTCAAGATAACACAAAATATAAAAATATAATGGAAGTCGGTATGCCCATGGTCAAACTGCTGTATACGTAAGTTTTTTCAGAATAACGATTCGAAACCTGCGGTGATTGGAGGTGAATTAGTGCGAGTGCGATTCAAAATCTCAACAGGGCGCAGAAAAGTTCCATTTCTTTAATCACTATGTACAATTTTATTTTATCCAAATTGCTCGGAATTCGATGTGCATTTCGATTGGTCTCATCGTACCTATTCACTTACAAAGATATTTTTTCATTCAAAGGGATCTGAGCGTGGCTCTGTAAAACACATCTGACTTTAATCCCTTCGACTTATTGTGTGGCTATAATATAACTTCTTGTGAATGATTAACGTTGAAGAGTTTTATGTTCGTATGCGTGATACTGATAAAGGAATTGTCAACTGTTAAACAACGTTGATAGAAGGTATTTTTTCCTCTGCCTTAGCCAAAAATAACTGTCAACGTTGAATGGTGAACCTTGAGTCGAACAATGTGTACCACCATCTGTTAGTTGATTCATGCGAATCGTTTTTTTCTTCTTCTGTCGTCGACTAATTGACTTGAGATGAATCACTTCCTTTAAGAAGTAGCTCAAAATATGAACTCCATCTTTGCCTCTGGCAGTATTACCTGTTTGTGTAGAATGCTAGAGCGCTTAGTTAGAACTATCAACGAAAAATGAGTCCATTATTGATCACCTTATTGTGTTTTTTATTGTTGATCCACCTTGGAGCTTTATTATTTTTCAGCTAATATTCTGAAAATATTTACGGTCTGAAAAAACGCTGCAAATGATTATACAGTGGCTTATTATTCTTTTGCTTCTATTTCGAGTTAAGAATACCATTCATTTGTGATTGATAGTTACTATTTCGAACATTTGTGAACGTTCACCTAACAACAGATTGGTAACTATAGGGGGTAATTCCAAAGCAATTATCGTAATGCTAATAATTTTTATTTCTAGTAAAAATTAAATTATTCTCCTAACGGTATAGCTTAAGAGAGTGTTTGACGAGTATTCCAACGAGAATTTGAAGTTTTTTTTATTTCTCTAGAAAATCTCGAGTTATGCCATCTTGCCAAATTTCTGAAAATCTCGAATTTGCCTAACTAAAGCTGCGATAACTCGAGAACCAATAAAGCTATCGACTCCGTTATAGTCTCATTCGATTCAGCGTCCAAAAATCTATAGAAATAGATACAAAACACACATTGTCCAAAAAACCTTCGAAAATACTAATTCTCCTCCTTGAACCCCCAAAAATTCCTTAAAATTGAGATAGCGATTTGGCTAAAGAATTGGGCCGTTGTCAGACCAAGATTGATTTTTGGTGAAAATTTCAATTATCTAGCTTTTATAGTTTCGTCAGAATAGCATTGACGTTGACGGCGGACGTACAGAAAAAATTTTATTCGATATTCGGTAGCAACGTACCTTGAAACGTAAATCATCAAATCACAATGGTTTATTATTAACAACAAACCAAAAGGTAAATGTTTTTGAGTGAAAATGCTGATGAGAAAGTTGGGGAGAGCGCCCAACTTTTCGGTGCGTTAAACGGTTGGTCGTGAACAGCATCATTTGAAAAAATTTTCTGATCTTCAAATTTTTAATTGATACGTTTCGAGATGCTGGGGTTCAGGGCTCTGGACGAAAGATCTGGTAGCATGGCTAAACTTCGGATTCGTTTTCACATTGGACTATTTTTCTTCTTCCTATCGTATAATTCCTGTTTGAAAGAATAGAACGAGAAGTTTCAAAATACTCACCTACTAAGTGATCCAAAAAGGTAAATAATTGGCGAAAAATGCCGATCCGGATTTAAAATGACCAACAAAAAAAAAAAAAAACAGAAAACGTTGGGAAACATTGTTTTAAAACAGAAAATAGATTTTTACATCTTTAGCACGTTATGGTTGCTCAGTATTTCGTAAGTTGTGCGAGGGCATGGCAATACTTTTGAAGTCTAGTCTGAAATCACAGCGTTTACCTTAATAATCATTTACTTCGACCTATGGTCATTCTTCATTGTGTGACTGATTACATATTTCATTGACTGTAGATAGACAGGATATGACAGGGTAAAACAGGATACGGAGTATCCGTCCATGACAGAAGCGACAGAACGCGAGCAAGAACACTATTTATTACGGCAAAAACAACTATAGAACTATTTTACATTTCGAAATCAATTTCAAGTCACCGTAATTTCGAGACATTGCTCACCAAATTTCGTCATTGAATGTTACATTTAAGGACTTTGTCGGTTGTCATTCATTTTTAAATGAATCTTTCTCTAGTTTAATTGAATTGAATTTGAGAAGACGGTTTTTCGAATTTTGACCGAGTGTTTGTTTTTGGAATGAACAAATTTTCTGCTAGTTTTGTTGCTACTTTATCTCAAGATTTAGGTTTGGCAGACTTGATGGACTGAAAAAGTAATGTTTCCGACTTCCTTGAACTCCTTGCAATTTTTTTTTCTTTTTCAGAGTTTGATCGTAATATTCTGTCGATATTAGAAGTTTTTCTTCGAGAAAGCGAAAATAATTTGCAATATTTTCTGCCGATGATTTGCGAGTCATTCGGTTTTGATTATTGTGGCCTTTTCGAGTGATAGTTTCGTCTCAATTTTCTAAACGAGTCTTTACTGATATCTAAGAACGACTTTGATGTCTATGTCATTCTTCAACCGACCTCTGAATTATTAGCTTGGTTCTCAATTATTCGGACCCTTCTAAATTTGGTCTTCTCAACGGTGCAACACGAGCTGAAATCCGCAGATTCCATTGTATTGGTGGCTTCGGATGTTTTGACTTTTTTCACCCGTTTGCTGCGCGATGAAATTTGGAAATTCGCCAAGTTTATTGGTAGGCTGGTTTTTCTTTGGTTTACCGCTCATTCCGACGCATTGCTTCTGATCTCCAACTGTATAAATAAAGAGAAGAACCAAGTTGTAATCATTGATGTGCAACTGTCAATTGCTTTAAATAACTCTACGATTTCCCCCTAAACATTCGCCTGGTAGGGTGATCGGAACACTCAGAAAGTATAAATTGCAAATTATATTTACTCCTCTACTAAATTATATTTAGATCTGAGATCTTGTTCTTCGTTCTGTAAATCGTTTTACGTTACAATGTGTAGAAATTGACATGGGAACGGCATTGGAGCTCGTAAGTGAAGCCCTTGAATTGTTGAATAATCACAAGGTGCCTGGTTCGGTTCTATTTTTAAAACCCCTCGAAAGGGAAGTCCTCGGCTTACTGCTAAATGGCTGATAACGTTGCCGATAAGCATTTTCGAGGAAGAAATGGTTCCAACGCGCTCACCATTTTAATTTGTGAATGATGAGCACGCCAACTATAAATCGTGTCCCGAATTGAATTTAATTCGAGCGATTACATCACAGAAGATATTAATCCTCGCGCGTACGTGCTGTGCTCTATATTGGTTTTGATACGTCCATAATTTGTAAACATCTTTTTGAACAACGCAGAAGAACATCGAAACGCATTTCTGATCTGTTGGTCGGATGGGTAATCCAGTGAAGTAGTCGTAATATAAGAACTCAGCGTTTAGAGAAATGCAACGCAGAAATAAATTATGTTCAGACATTTTTGGCACGATGAGAAAAATTTATTACTCAACTGCTCGATTATCATCGATTACTTATCATCATATATCAACTACTCAAAGGGAGTTTTGAGAAAAAAAAATTCTATTAGATGAGAAATTCTTCGACTAAGCTGACGCCTTTGTTTATTGTGGTTTAGGTGCGCCTGTTGCGTAACTCGTCGAAGACGTGTTTCTTTCGTGTAATGGTGTGTGTAGTTTCTTAGTGTATCCAGCAGGTCTGAGAATAAGACGTGAACTATATTTTGTACACTTGATGGTGTTCCGCCATAAAATTACTTTAACGGTTTCTTATAGCGTTAGCACGATGATTTTGAGGAAATATCAGCACATCCCGGGGATAGTTGTTTGACAAAAATCTTTTAAAAAAATGTAAAATCATACAACATTGTAGTGTGTACATTCGATTCGTTAGAATTAGAGTTCCTGATATTTTCGGGCAAAATTCTAGTTATTGATCAAATACATTTAAAAAGATATGTATATTATGTACATTTTGAACGGGAATTCGAGAAAAATATAGAGCTATCGAAAATATTTCTGTAGATGTGGTCGAAAATATAATTAGGTACTAGGTTTGGTTACGAATAATTTATTCGTCTTTAAAATAATGTGAAAACCCATGTTTTACGACGTTTGGCTCGCATTATTTTGATAGCAAGGCGTGATCGGGGTGTTTTTGCAATTTTTCACAGATTTTACATTGTCGGTGGTGAGGTGTCTCTTGCATATCATTTATATTTTCTTCCCGAGCGCTTTCAATTCTCTATCAACCCGGGTTAACAACTCATAACAGTAATCTCGTAAGTTCGCTACCTCTTGATTAGAATCGTCATTTGTCTTCAGGTCACATCAAGTCTATATTAATTTCTTATTCTAGAGTTGAGTTTAAAAGGGTTAAAAATTTAAAAACTGATTAGGAAATTGCAGGAAATGATTGAGCTCATTCTCTCCACCTCACTTACTGACAAATCCGTTTGGACAAGCGACTACTAACAATGAGATTTCACATTTAATTTCTTAGAGGTTTTTATTATATTAGAACTATTCATTAAAATATTTGCCCAAGTGCCAGTTTCCCAACTTACAAAACAAATTGCGGAGAATTCCGGAAATCGAGAAAAAACTTATTGATATCGACAACATAATTTTATTTTTCCTCGAAATTCGAATTTCGCGTGTTTATTCCTCGTTAGATTTGTTTTGCTGACTTGACCGACTAGAAACGTCCATTATATTTGTGATGGATCACTTTTTGTTTCTAGCTACATAACGCGTTCAAATAATGGAATGATTTTTAGATTAATAATTCTCACTTGTCAATTCTTTGAAAATTGTTCTGTTGCAGATACCATCCGCAACGCATGCGCAATTCACGAAAAGAATGCACTGCAGAATATTCGACGTATGAAGC
The DNA here is from genome assembly GCA_037159825.1 of Tupiocoris notatus. Lineage (NCBI taxonomy): Eukaryota > Metazoa > Arthropoda > Insecta > Hemiptera > Miridae > Tupiocoris > Tupiocoris notatus. The sequence continues at coordinate 134,401 of JASJUZ010000442.1, read as the reverse complement.
CAATCCTATCTTAACACGATGCCCGATTTTTTATGAGAACTAGACGCCTGGTTTTGGTATAAAACTCAGTACGATATAGAGAAAAAATGGGCCCAAAGGACTGCCATAGATGACAACTGGAGTTGAAATGGAATCGACGTCAAATCAAAGCGAATATGCATTACCTCAACTGTTGAACCATCACTAAACGGCAGTTTTATTTTCCCGGACCAATTTAATATTAAATATTGACTGTTCGCATCATGGAATCCCCGAATTATGCATTTAGCATAGTTAGTGCTTTATTGTGCGTCTTCGTAATATCGACGTCTGCGGTAATTGACTTGGAAGGGCCGAACGTCTGTACTCGGCAAGAACCGTGAGTAGTTTTCAGTTCTAAGAACTCAACGAATCCTAATCTTAACAGATAATTTTCGGGAGTTCCGGAATTTCCTCCTCGAAAGCGCCTGTGCTTATCTCCTGACAAGCAATTTGGCGCAGTAATGGAATTGAAATACACTTTACGTTGGTAACTGGGTAATGTTTTCCAAATTCAAATATTTCATAATGGGGAATTACACGTAGCCATGTCTTTAAGTGTAGGTATTCATAAAATATGCTCTAGTATGATTTCAAAATTATGCTGAATTATTTTTATGGTTCCTATTGAAAATATCAAGTGTGTATTCTATTTTATGATTTTGCGAACCCGAAAGAAACTTTAGTTTTGATAAATTCAATTCTTGGGCTTATCAAAAACGCAATTATCTCGCAATTATTCCCTACAAACTTAAAATGTTAACCAGACTACTGGTCTGTAAGTAAAGGTCAAATGTGTTAAATTATTTCTTTCTAATTTTTCAGGTATAACGTTACCGTGCGGATTTCGGAAAAAAAGCCAGTTCAGAAAAAGGAGTATGTCTGGTGCGTCAAGATTCCACCGAGATGTTCGAAGTATACGATTGATTTTGTTGACATTTATAAAGACGAGGTAAGCCATCAATGCGCGTAATAATTATGGTCAATTATGATGGTTTTCATGTGGCGCATAAAAAGAGAATCATTCGCCTTGACATCGTACCCCAACTATTTCTCATCTGGAGAGCATGCGCTCTTGAATGTCATCGGGTCCATAAGCTATAATATTGACGGCTGTTAGTAACTTCACTGAGATTCTGCCGTGTGTGTGCAATGCAGAGCATCAGCATTCGCGGTTCAGGATGGCGCAATCTTATCGAAGCAGTTTATTATTGTACATTCTTTCAACGTTTTCCTGTACTTCGTGATTCAGGAAGATAATTGTCAAGGGAAAATGTAAAAATAGAAGCCTGAATTTGCAATAGGGAAAGGAAACTGCGTAAAAGGGGTGCGAGAAAAATTAATATCGGTTCACTTATCCTGAAAAACTAACTGACTAAACAGTTCAATCTCCTTCGTCTCTATGCATGAGATTGCTCAAAAAAGATGAGAAGAGGGTGCACTGTTGATTTGTGCGGGAAAGGTGTTTTTTTGAGCTTTGCGAAAATACAAATTTCTTTCTATGTGAGACTAAATAAACATTTTCTCAACAGGTGATTACCAAAACAAGGCCAGTATCTGAATGTTGTACAGGCTACGCTGAAACGCGGGATCGTACGTGTACGCCAGTGTGTTCCGACGAGTGTGTTCACGGCACATGCGCAGAACCGGACGTATGCAAATGCGAACCCGGTTATGGTGGTCCAAAATGCGAATTGTGTAAGTTCACGAATCATTCACCATACAAAATTCAACGTGACATGGCAAAAATCAAAGTTCATGGTAGAACGCTTCTGCGAATTGATGTTCCACCATTCAGTTTCTGAAACGTGGCTTTATTATTTCAATTTAGCGATTCCGCTTAGATTCAATTTATTAGATACCATACTATTTACAATTATAAAATTAATTTTGTGCATTGCTTCCAATCGGATTCATCAGACAGACGTAAGTTATCTAAGAGAAATTGTTATGAACTAGCGTAGCTGCTGTAAAGTACGCTTTAGTGAATTCGATTATATATTGCTGGAATTCAGGGCACGCCCTGGAAATAAATTTACGATTTTTTCCTGGTATGACGGTTACGTTGGGATTTCCAGACGCACGAATTTGCTTTATCCATTTTTCAATCATGGTTTTCTTTTTGGTTATTTTTTAAAATTCGAAATGTATCGAAAAACGCCGTTTTTGGGAAAAGTCGCTTTTCAGGAATTCGGGCGTCCTAGCGGTCAAACTATCAAGTTTTACATATACTAAGTGAATTGCAAAGTTGTAGTCGGATAAATTTCGATCGAACATTTTTGTAATTACAAATGTTAGGTTTGCTGTTACCTCCGCGGAGCTATAGCGATTCAAAGTCGAATCTTGAAAAATCCGATACAAAAAAACGCTCTCGACCCGACGGAACGCATCGAAAGATAAAATTAATTTTGTACCAAATTCGTCAATATGGTTGAAAATGATACGGCGAAAAAATAGCCGATTTTCGATTTAAGCCTCGTATTTTTCTTGGGGGTTTATATGATAATTTCACCTGTTTCGGAAACACGTTTTCCGCAGTTATTCGTGATTTTTTCGAAAAATTGACATTGGAGCTGTCAGTTTTACTACGGATACCTATTTGTAGATTATTAAATTCTTTAAACGAAAAAGTACAAGAATTGGTTCGTCGGTTGATTTTAGTCGGAGCTAGAGGGGCTCGAAGTGAAAGTCGAAAAACCGTGGGTATCCGATTGATTGAGAAACTGGGGCATGGTAATCAAATTTTTATCATAGAGTCGTTAAATAGAGACAAACTCATCGAGTGAAAAAATCTTCTTTTTTTTATTAGACCTTTGTTCAAATTTTATTGCGCTTTGAAATTTATAAAATTTTAATCAATAAAATTGTAATATAAAGAGGACAAGAAAAAAAAAAAGAAAAAAAAAAAAGTAGTATTAAATCTCGAAAAACTTATAGTTGTCGTGAAATTTCCACCGTTTTGACGTCATATTCGGATTCAGCATTAAATTTCCTATAAGAATAGCTTTCAAAATCGCTCAAAAACGAAAATTTAATTTTTCCGATGCCAGCGGAGCTTGGAATTTCTGCCGGCGTAAAACTCGATTTACGGAAAATAATTTCTCTGGCTCTGTTTAAATTTTTTTCACCAAATTTTTTGCTATGTACGTGTGTAAGGCGTTCGAATGAAGACTCCTGCATGATAAAACAATTGATTCGCATTAATTTTGACCCCGAAAATCACGGTTAAAGTCCAATTTTCGAGCTTTCAAAAACCGATTTTTTTGGACCACTTGCAGATTTTTCCGAGAAATAAAAAAAATCACAAAAATACATCTTGGTAAGACACAACTTTCCTAAAAATTTCAGATTTTTATCTGTATTGAGAGACGAGTAAAAAATCGTTAACTGATCGGTTGAAAAAAATCGCAGGGGTTCCCCTTGGATTTTTCGCGAAACATTTTTTGAAATGGATTTCGCTCAAATTCAGCATAATGATAGTTGATGATGTGTATATCAATAATACATGGTTCATTCTTCGTTTCTTTCGCACTAAATAGATGAAAATAACGTTTAAAGTTGAAAAATGTCATGTTTTCGTGTATAGTCTGCTAATATTGTTGAATAACGCAAAAACGGTTGAAAAATGGATAGGTACATTACATTAGGAAAATGTGGACAGTTAAATTACCTAACTTTTGGTATATTCAAACATCTGAATTGACGACTTTTTCTTTGAGTTATCCACTGTGCAAGTTACAAATCTTGGAAAACTGAAAGTTGTTACGTCTAATTCTGCTACAACTTTGCTCCAGTTGAAAAACACAATACTTTATGGTACTAAGTACGATACAATCCCCACCAACTACATACCAAATTATAGCAACTACTAAGTACTACCTACTATAACAACAACTAATAGATTCCCACTCTCCATACACAAATAATAAACTACTACTACCTACCCATACCTACCTATATACCATTTATACTATACTATATACCATATATATATTAGTGAAAAGGACAACAACCCCACAAAATAATATGTAAGGCCCGAGTTAGTTACAAATAAATACAAATAAAATACGAGTTAGTTTGTTGTATTGTATTAGTTACAATAGCATAATATTAAAATTTATCTTTGTAATAAAATACTTAAATATTGTATTTATATTCAGCTTGTCCTAGAGGTAGATGGGGCGTTGATTGCACAAAAGACTGCCTCTGTAAGAACAATGCCACATGCGATCCATTCAGTGGTGAATGCTCGTGTGCTCGTGGCTGGATTGGAGAACGTTGCGACTTACCTTGTCCAAAAAATAAGTACGGCGCTGGGTGCCTGGAAACCTGTCGCTGTCGTAATGGTGCTAAATGTGATCATATCAGCGGCGAATGTCTTTGTGAGCCCGGTTTTACTGGACCGCTGTAAGTATAAGCAAAGTTTGGCTTTGAAAGTTCAAATTTTTCTTCTAGATCTAACTGTAATAATATGGCTTCCAGGTGTGAAGAACTGTGCCCTGAAGGAAAACATGGCAAAGATTGTCAGAGTGAATGCAGATGTCAAAATGGCGGTACTTGTGATCCAACGGACGGTTCATGCTCGTGTTTACCAGGATGGATGGTGAGTAATTCTGCGTCATTTGAACAAGTGAATACCTAATGTATCTATTTTGCAGGAAAACTTCTTTTTAAATGTATATTATACAATAATTATACTAATTATTGTCACATAAAATTGTTTGAAAAATGAACGATACCAAGTTAAAATGTGTGGTTCAACTTGGTTTCAGGGCCCAGTTTGTGGCAATAGGTGTCCAAATGGGTTATACGGCGAGAACTGTTCCAAAGAGTGCATCTGTTTTCATAATTCACATTGCGACCATATTACAGGCCAGTGCGAATGTGCATCTGGTTATAGAGGGGATAAGGTAAAATTCTACTGTTTTAATTCATTAGCCTCATCCACCTCTTGGGTGCTGTCGAATTACTTTTGATGTCTTATTTAACATACCTTTGTTCATTGTATTAAAAAATGTGAAGAACATTTTTAGCTGAGCAAAGTGATTTATATGGTGCTATTTATTTTGTTAAATTTTCCAGTGTTTAGAGAAATGCCCGAAAGGCCGATATGGGCACGACTGTTCTGGAACGTGTCATTGTGAAAACGGTGGGGAATGCTCATTTGACACCGGTGCCTGCTCGTGCACACCAGGTTCGTGTAGAGTATATTTAGTCACTGTTGGTCTTATCTAAGATGTTGCTAGAAATGAACGTATATAAATGTCACTCATTTGTTTGGCGAGAGCTAGTTGATGGTTAGTTCTATGGAGAGGGTTAGGTATGGAAATGTTAGGTTTTTGAGAAAGGGCTTTTAACTTGCGATTATTTGGTTAATCCTGCTGGGTTTCTTAGTTGTTTGAAGATTCAAGATGATTTTTCAAAGTGGTTTGAGTGTGCTGATTATGGTTTTTTTCTTCTTTATTTGTATTATTCAAGGATCATACAACATTTGTTCTGATCATAATTAAAATAATAAAATCAAAATTCTTCTATTATGTTTAGTTCTTCTACAAACGCTCCATATCTGATTTAGGCCAGTTTCTCTAGGCCTTGATTAATTATTATCAAGTTTCTTGAAAACAGCTGAATTGGACACCTCACCATAAAACTACTTCGTATTATTCCAGGATGGAAAGGGCCAACTTGCGAAGAACGTGCTTGCCCACCCGATATGTACGGGCCAACGTGTAACTTGACTTGCGACTGCGTTGAAGATAATACAATTTCGTTAGTAGATTTTGCAGTATTTTAACTTAAAGCTGTTAAAACGTTATCGCTTAGTCTTAATAAAGAATTTTATTCACAGTTGTCATCCAGGAAGTGGAAAATGCGATTGTCGTGATGGTTGGGACGGCGCTACTTGCAGCCGACCTTGTCCCATCTACACGTACGGCAAAGATTGCCGGAAAACCTGCGATTGCTTCAACTCGGCTCAGTGTTTGCCCAATAATGGCACCTGCATTTGTGCGCCAGGTAAAGAGGCTCTGCAATCCTTTCATTGATATTTATATTGTGAGGATTTGTTTCATGTTATGTACTTATAGTATTCATGTGGAAAATTATATTTATCTAAATAAAACTTCGTAATCAGCGGTGGTGGCAATATTAAAAATAGGATTCGCTTCAGATAACTATAGTATCAGGATTGGCTGTTAATTTATTTTGAGCGCAAAATCTACTCTAAACAGAGCCTTTTAAATGATGCTATCTTATAGGTATAGAGTTTCCAGCACTGTATAGCGTTTCTCGCGATCTGAACTGTGCAACAACCCTCTTAAAATGTTGTAATTTTTTATTGTACAGGATACAAAGGCAAAAACTGCAGCGCAAAATGTGACCGTGGTTTCTATGGGGAAGATTGCTCCCATCGGTGTCAATGCAAGAATGGTGCAACCTGTGATCATGAAACCGGCTCATGCAAATGTCCTGCGGGTGAGTTAGTTGGAGTGTTTAAAAATTAGTTACTTTTTAGTGGTATTTCTTAAATATGAGTTTGAAAAAATTGCAGGTTTGATGGGTCAATTATGTGACCGTCCTTGTCCGGAAGGATATTACGGGGGCAACTGTACTTTTGAATGTGAATGTCAAAACGGAGCTGGCTGCGAACCCCAAAATGGTAGGTACTATTTAAAAAGCAAGGCAATATTCTGCTCCGATTTACATTGTTTAATACATAAGTTTACCTAAATTTCAGGTACATGTATTTGTGCTCCGGGCTATTCTGGTAAATATTGTAACGAGAAATGTCCTCCCGGCTCATTTGGACGCGGATGCATACAAAAGTGTGACTGTCACGAACAGGGCTCGGTCGCTTGTGATTCTATTACTGGTGCTTGTGTCTGCAAGCCTAATCTTTACGGTAATTATTTCTTAAAGGGATGACCTTCGATTATATTGTGTCGTATTAAGAGATTTTCATATTCAAGTATTCAAAAAAGAAAACAATTCGCATACGAAAGGTTGAAAATCAAAAGCAAATAATGACCGTTCATTTTTCCTACAATGGTTTCTGAATCACCGAAGCGATTATTGAGTATACATTTAATTTGTCACGTTTAATTGAATATTTCTTAAAGAGTTGACCTCCACTTATTTATGTTTTTAGGAATCCGGTGTGACTCATTATGCAGACCTGGTCGATTTGGTGATAATTGCGACCAACAATGTGATTGTCTCAATCATGGATCCTGTGCTCACGTAATGTTTCGTATATTTACAATTCTACCTGCGCTGAAACTATTGTTATAAATAAGTAGCGTTAATTGTATTGGAATTTTGCAGGACACGGGAGAATGCCAATGCGGACCTGGCTGGATTGGTGGATCCTGCGAATCCCCATGTCCAGAAGGAACTTTTGGACTCGGCTGCAAACAATCATGTCCTGTTGGGGGCTATGGTAGGTATTATAATAATATTGATATTTCTTACAATCCCCATTAACTGTCAGAGCAAGCTGGCTGTTGACCTTCGCTGCTAGCGTATGGATGACAATGAATTTAATTTAATTTTTTTTTTTTGGAGATAGATAAACAAAGGCCCTGAACCGTTTTCGGCTGTGTTATTGTTGTTTCCTAGCCAATTCCTTGGAAATGTACCCTAACCGTGGTCATTTCCTCTCACCATTTTCATAGCAACACTCTCTAGTTTTCATGTGGAATTTGAATGGAAGAATTCTTCATTTTTGAAATGGTTCCGTTTTCTAATTACACAAAGCTCTTTCCACTAATAACATTTTACTACTTAAAAAACTTATTAACTATTTCCTGTTACTTCAAGACGTTGATAATTTTTTTACAGTTCAGTTGATAGACGCGGATAACAGTGAGTAACGCTGCATTGGAAATTATCCCTTTCTATTGTGACTCCCAATTCACCTGCGGTTAAAAATCCAGTCTCACTTATTTTTCTAGAAGTTTGTAGTATCCATTAGTGTTTTTTTTTCTTGGGCAAAACTAATGCTTGGTGGTTTAATCCGTACGTTCCTCCTTGTGTGACAGTTTCTTTGGTGTCTACTAACACAAAAATAATCTTACTGGGTTCAAATCAAATTTGGTTATCGCAATGTCAATTTTCTATTACATATAGCGTAGGAAAATACATGGTAAGTTGTACCTGAGAACGTGGTTATTTAATTGAAGGCACATTTAATGCCAAATGTAAAAATTAATGCAAAACGTGCAGGTTTAAGTATTGCCATATATTCCTACCTATATAATTATAAATTTTTATTTTTCATGTGTGCTGTGCAGGTAACAGAACATGCGACCACGTCACTGGTGAATACACTTGTAGACCTGGCTACACTGGACCAATGTGTCAACATCCTTGTCAGTTGGGAACATACGGACGAAACTGTTCGAAAATGTGTTTGTGCAAGAATGGTGGGGATTGCCATCATGTTACTGGTAAATTTCTTTAAAAAATCTTTACAACGACGGGTTTTCACAGTTATTTCTGATAATATCATGCCATTTTATGTCAGTTTTTAATCCCTATTTTCCACCTGTTAACTCACGTGTAACATTTGAGTGGTAAATGTTTCATATTCCAGGCGTTTGCGAATGCTTACCTGGTTGGATTGGCACGACATGCGGCCAACCTTGCCCCGAAGGCACTTATGGGCTGAACTGCACCAGACGATGCAAATGCCAGAACGGCGGTCGCTGCCGCACGCACGATGGAGTCTGCAGGTGCAAACCTGGCTGGATGGGACAACAGTGCACTGAGAGTGAGTTGACCTCTTTGCAACTGATGAACGTTTCTTTTCTAAATCATAATAATATTTCTAGGTCAACATTATGGTCTAATGTAGGGGATTTAGAATAGTGTTGAAGTTCAAGCCTAAGTGGTACTATTTTATCCCAATATCTGAAAAATCTGATGCCTAGAAATACTAGATTAATGTGACATTTGCATGTTGTCATATTATGAGCCTTATTGTGACCTAGTATCCCCTATATTTGGTTATAGCTGTGGGTTCCTCATCGAATATTCTCAAAGCTGGAATCCTTCCGTAAAAATCATTTCATCCATTCCATTTTCCATTTTTTTCCCTTTTTTCCATTTTTTTTTTTTTTTTTTTTTTTTTGCTTGACTGTGAAAATGAACATGTTTTCTCATTAAGATTGGATCCTTATTACAGTCCGTGAAGCAAAATAAAGATTGTAGAAATGAAAAAAATTTCTGTCGTTGTGTTGAGAGGGAGAAAAAACAGGCTTCTTTCTCTATGTTTTTATTGGCTGTCCAAGCACTGAAAAGTGTTTTTCAATATATTAACTGGTTCTTTTGGTTTATTATTTTCTATACAGTTTGTCCTGAGGGTTCTTACGGAGACCATTGTATGTTGCCATGCAATTGCACGAACGACAATTTCGTTTGTCATCCTGCGGATGGATGCAGGTGCAGGAGAGGATTTACTGGTGAGAATTGTGATGTTTCTCTGCTTGAACGGATCAAAGCAGAACCGGAAAAAAGAAGCACTGGCTCTATAGTTGGTGGTACTTTTGTTGCTGTGATACTTGTTGGTAAGTTATTATAGTTATTTGATGTTTTTATGGAAGTGATATAGTACGAAATGCCTATAATTTATGGTAATTCCCATTTTTACACATTCTTTCTGAACAATGTTATTTTCCAATTTAAAATGTACTAAATTTTGTTTATTTAGGTATCATTGTCCTGCTGGTTCTCTACTATCGAAGGCGTGTGGAAAACCTGAAAACTGAAATCGCTCATACTATCCACTACACAGCCAATCCCGAAGGCGGAGGAGGTATGGTGAAAATCCCCCCGATTTTTTAAAAACATATTAGCTGTCGATAATTTGGCGCTTATTCATTTTACTTGTCAACTTCTTGCGTGTTTTCATTTGATTTTGATTTTTAAGCTGGTGACAGACATCATTTTGACAATCCTGTGTACTCATTTGGACCAGCAACGTCAAGAAATAAAGACGACCAACTCAATAATTTGGTTATTCGAAACAATTTGAAATCCAAAAACAATTTGGAGAGGGAAAAATTGAGTTATCTAGTCGATGATGATGATGATGAATACAAAGGTATCAATCCATGTCTCCTTCTTGTAAAGATTCACTGTGAACCTATTGCTAAAAACGGTTTATATTTCAAAATGCCAGTGACTGTAAATAGTTATTATGTGATATATTGCATTCCTAGGTGGTTCATCGACAGCGTCTACTGTCGCGCTGAAAAATCGTGAAGCTGACCATGCCAATCCAAACGTTTACCATTCCTTGGAAGATTTGAAAAATGAACACCTCTACGAAGAGTTGAAGGGCAACCGAAACCAGCCAGGTAGTAAAATACTAGTTTTTAATTGTACGAATAAGCTCATTTTAATTGAATATCATCCCCCAAAATGTGGAAGATTGAATAAGTTTGCTGTAGGAAATTCCTCAAAAAAGATAAATACTGGCATCGGCTTGTTTTCAACGATAGCTTGAATTAATGGTTGAATGATGCCAATCAAAAAGTCTGCCCAATGCAGACCTCCTCAGTAGCTCTTGTGTTAAAAAGTTTAAATGACCAATGTTTGAATTTTCAGAAGAGGAATACGATCATTTGGATTACAGTAGGCCCAGCTCATCATTGAAGCCGCATTATCAACGAATGTCGAATGGAAGCTCTTCCTCACCAAGGCCTTCGTCTTCCGATCATTCCTCTTCAACGGCACCATTGGATCGGAACGAAGACTGACGACTGATTATGTCCTTAGAAAACAAATAAGGTAATTTAGTAATAAGTTTTACAATATGAGTCAATGAGTCTCCAGCCAGATTTTTAAATTAGCGTTAAGGGGTCTATGTTCGGAAGTACAGGGTCGTCTTGGATTGACCATTCAAGCATTCTGAAGCTATCTACATTATGGTTCTTCAGTCAGATGAGAGGGCATCCTCGAGGAATAAGAATTATTATTCGTTTTTGGGTAGTCGCTTCATGTCTTATTGGTTTTGAAGTTTGCGGGGGAGAAAAACTGGGCAACTCGTTCTCCTTTTTCTTTATTGCCCGCCGAGCCCTGATGAGCCCGAAGGGGCGAAAGTGCTCGGCGGGCAATAAAGAAAAAGGAGAACGAGTTGCCCAGTTTTTCTCCCCCGCAAACTTCAAAACCAATAAGAATTATTATGTCTATTCTCATGGACTTTACTGGCTGTGGTTGGTGCAAAATGTTGAACGCATTTATTCAGTGCCTATGCAATGAAACAAGTTCAGTGGAGGAGTATAGAAATTTTGAGAACATATTTTTTCTGGATAACCTGGCCAACTGCATAGGTGCCTAGTAAATCGAGCCTGTTTGTGAAGTTGAACAAAACTGTATGACCAGCGCCATACTGAGCACTGTACTGTAGCAATAAATGGAACCTTCTCATGTACATGTTCCAACATGTTGTTCCAATGCTACGAAATTGACTTGGGCCCAAACGAACCATGCAATTCAACTTCGACCCAGCTAAATCGCTGATGTCCATGTCACACACATCAATCAATTGTAAAAACTCAATCTCATAGCATGTAAACCTGGCTTTAAGATCCTCTTGATTTTTCTAACCGTCTGTTGATGAAGGTGCTAATGTCTGGTGTTGTCATATTTAACCTAGTTTTGAATTTTAGTGAAAGATACATTCTTCGTCCTCAACCGTAGCCCAAATCGTATTGAAAAAATCGTAAACCAAGTTGTTAACGTTCCATTTAAATCCCGAGCCCTTCTATTTCCGAACATAGAGACGAATTCAGTTCGCATTTTCGTTGATTTTGTAATTTTATTTTGAAGGGAAATTGTTGTGAGCATTCTAAAAATTGGTGGGCGATTCTTAAAAAATTGTCACAACTAATACGAGTCGTCCTAACAGTAAAAATGTGATGTTGGAGTATTAAGTACGTTCTAGTAGTAGAAATTTTATTGAAACTTCTGTTGGAGCGTAAGAGATTAAAAAGTAAAGATAAAATGGATAAAAGCATGTGTTCGGATTTTTAAAACTTACTACTTTTTAGAGAACGGTGATATTTTGAAGGTAGTATTAATTTCTCTTCAGCCTGCTCAGGGATTGAACTCTTCGAACGTTCATAAACTTTCAGAGCGTATTTTTGGCCGGAGGCAAGTCCGATTTTGTTTGTTATCAATTTTCTCGTGGTCCATGCTAAGTCTTAACTTCGTGAAAAATGTAATAACGTGTGCAATCATACATTTTCATAAAATGGAAGTGCCTACTCGGAATTTCGATATTTCTTCGGTTTTTGCGAATTATCTATCCAATAATAAAAATAGACATTCCACTTTATATTCGATTCGAAAGTCTCTAAATTTAACATTTCATTGTGATAAATGTAGGCAGTAAATTGCCGTGGGGAATCTATGCTGTTTAGCAAGGTTCGTCGACCTATGTCTTGCGTTAATGAGTTCTGGCCTGTGAATCTTGCTTTACTCAACCTTGTTCCCTTGTGATCGAGTCTGATGTGATTGTTTTGATTTTTGAGGCAAATGACGATAGCAATTATTTGTAATGAAGGCCATGCAATTTCTACTCATGTTGGACCACGGTAAATATAGTTTGTGGATAACGTTATGAAAAAAATACCTAATCAATGTAGCAAAGCATTTTGTATATAATTGTGTATCTATGTATTTAATGCGTGTAATATAATAAATATATTTTTTACATCGTATTTATATGTCGATTTGAATTCTTCATTTGTAATGAAGGAGATTGCTTGGTTATAATCCTGAGCCGCCCTTGGAATGGAATATAAATATTACTATTTTAGTCTGTGGTGATGAAATTACTTGAGTCGATTTTAATTTACAAATTGTGGTCAGTACTGACTCTTTTTTATTTCATTTTATTTTAATTGATTATAATCGTTGAATAGTCAGTTCTAATTGAATCGTGTGAACAAAAATAACCTTGGGCATTTTTTCCAAGAATTGTTTCTTATTTCATCTCGATTAACTTGAGGTGGGCATTTCCGTCTCCTGTGTACATGATTTACTGTTAAAATAGTTCTATTGTGCAGCTCGTATTTTTTTAATTTTTTTTTTATTTATTTATTTTGAAAAGGTTATATTTAGTCCCAATTTTGCGTATATTGGTTTTTAATTGTTATTAATGATTTTGTCCTGATTAAATTTGATTTTATTGTGGCAATACTTCGAGTGCATTGGCTCAATATGCTGTATGACATCGATTGAATAAAGTTTATTTTGTATACAATGTTTGAAAATAATTTTGTTTTCCTTGTTTCCTTCGTCATTTATTTTGAACTATTCCTTTTCTGAAAGTCCGTTGTTGGAATAGCAAGGATTCTAATTTAGCTTGGTTAATCAAGTAGAAGCAACTCTACTGATCGGTTTCAGTACACGATGTAGGCTAATTTATGGTTAGGGAGAAGTTTTGGTTTGGTTCTTGTGACTCAAAAAGTGTAAATAAGAAGTTCTGTCAAAATAGTGAAATTTTTGAGCATTTCTCGGAACAACTATTAAGGGCATTATTTCTGCATATTGCTATAGTATAAAGCCAGGCGCTTCTACCCATTTGGGTCGACACAGACCCATACCAACTAATAATACCGATCGACATGAAAAAAAAACTACACGAAACTAAACATTGTTATTACACGCAGCGAAATATTTATATCAATTTGGAGCATAGTTATAACATCACTTACAATGATGCATAATAAATTTCACAGAAATAAAATCAATGGTCCTCGCAGCCTGGCACAAATGTAAAATTCTCTACAATGCCTAGTAACCGAAATTGATTTTGAGAAATCTTTCAGGGATCATGCGCGGTTAATCATAATTTTCATTAAATCGGATTAGCGGTTGCCCCTATGGATGTAGATGAGAGCGAGGAAGCATGTTCGTATTGACCAGTGGGTATTGTTTTTTTTTCTTTTGCGCACACTTACAACTTCCAGATTGAAAATAATCTCCCTCAATAAAATCAAAATTAAAACAAGCGTTACAATACCTACAGATTACATGGACAACATTTTTAAATTTTTGGTTTATTATTCAATGATAAAAGGAAGAAAAACTTTTTTCTAAATCCTCAAAATGTTATGTTTTACGTTTCAAGGCATTTAGAATCCAATAAATAAAATTCTGTCAGACCGCTGCACACCGTCAACACTTTTCTGACGAAACTAAAAAAGCTAAATTCTTGAAATTTTCACCAAAAATCAAACTTGGCCTGAAAACGGCTCAATTCTTCTTCAAATCGCTACCTCGATTTTAAGGGTATTGGGGGGGGGGGAGGGGGATTCGTATTTTCCAAGACTTTTCAGGAAAAAGTGTACCTATTTGATATCAATTTCTGACGATTTTTGGACGCTAAATAGAGTAAGACTATCACGTGTTCGATAGCTTTATTGGTTCTCGAGTTATCGCAGCTTTCGTGTACAACTTTCGAGATTTTATCGAGTTAATTTGGTTAATCAAGAAAAATAAGAATAATTAAACTTTAATTTTGAAAACTAAGCAAAATAAAAATGATTAAAATTGCAATAGTTGCTACGGAGTTTTCCCTTATACTTATTTATCTGTTGTTAGGTAAACACGTTCACAAATAATATTTGGACTAAATAGTAATAATCGCTAAGGGTTGGTCTTATTAAATCATTTTTGAAGCGATGGAATAATATTAACCACGTTACTATAATTTTATCGTTCGAATCGTATCCCCGGGTATTTAGTAGAACTTGCGAATGATCTTGGGAGTTCTCGTCTCATCCGTTCGGCTAGCCAGAAAAACGTAGCTGGGGCAACACTGCATTGCTCCTGCGTCCACTCTCCCGTCTCAAGTCCTCATAACTTGAAAAATGGCCGGTTCCAAAGCCAAGTTCTTAATTTTATGAATTAGTCGTTTTCATCGGTGTAACTCGTGTAATTCTGTGTTGCAATCCTTGATTTTGTCGGGAAAATGTACAGAAAAGAGCTGCCAGCGTTACGGCATAGCGTGAGTTGCGTTTTCCGTTGTAATCGTGTATTATTGAGTGTCAAAAATCATCGTTCCAGGTTTCAAATTTGTCAATTTCCTTTGTCGAAATCTATGGGGTGTTTGTTTGAGAAAAACAATACCTCCGAAAGATTTCCTCGTATATTGATGTTGTGAAATTTATGGATTAGTTTGAAGCAGATATGGAATATTGGGATTTGCCTCCCCTTCACTTCTAGGCCGTCGTAACTTCGATTCCGCATGAGAAGAAGCAATTGTTTTTGTCTCTAAACAGCTCTGTTTTTGGATTTCCTGCACTATCCGATCGCTTCCAGATCGCGAATTTCGACAGTTTTCCAGCATAAGAGGAATTCTTTCAGTATTTCATGCACCCACTCCTTGAGTGCTCTGTGCTAGCCCTGTGCACAGGCACTTTAGGAATAGCTAAAATTAAATCTTCTCTTTCTTGACGGCACGTTTTTTTATGTCCGTTTATTGCCATTCACGGACATTAAAATGAAGTTGATAATCCTCAAATCTTGGTTCCCTCTAATGTTGGTCGGGTCAAGCTGCGAATCAGGGACTAACTTTTTACTTTGTGGTTTCAGTTAAGACGCCGTTCTCTGACTGGGGGTGGAAACCATGATGGTCAGTAATAATGAAAATTAATGAAATTTATAATAATAACTTATAATAATTCTGATGACATTTCGTAACAATGAACACCCCAAAACGGTTGTATTTTATTTTGCCAGATGAAGCTGGTAGGGATGTTGGTAGACGCAGACGAAGATGTTCCCTTCTCCAGACGCCCGGTTCGTCGATGTCTTCCGAAGAAGAAATAGCTCCAACAAAACGAAGAGTGTATGTATTATTCTAATATGCTTGGATATTCACCTTGAACCCAATAAATATCTGTATTTTTATTGATGAAATGATATTTTGGTTGTATTTATGAAGTGATGAACCACTTGTTCATTTTATCATTGGTTGTTGTCGCTGATACATAATTGTGAGGTTGAGGTGGAGACAAAAACGCGTGTAGCTGCATACCTAAAGCTGCATAAACTCCTCATCTCAAGACGAACCCTCCTCACGGGCGACCCCTTTTTAAAAAAGACTTGACACACTAATTTCTAAGATGTTTCCTGAAGAGGCCCGTGAGGGCGAAAGCGCTCGAATCAATATAGATGATAAGGAGAAATGGTCGCGTTTTTTGTCTCCACCTCAACCTCACAATTGTTCATTTTATGGTTGAGCTTATGTAGGTAAGTTATACTTGAAATCATCATCCATGTCACTTGGAGCAAGTTATAACTAATGCTAATTACAAACTGTTTGATAGATTATTGGCAAAACTGCTGTTGAGCCAATGCTTCAACTTGACGTGACTATCAATCCATCAAAAGCATACTTCAATGTACAGTATTGAAATTTTCTGACTTCTTTTTTTGAATTGTTTGCAGGTTACTGAGGAAGCATACACCATCAGCACAAGCTGAACCATCTAGCTCGTATGGTACTTATTCACAAATTGTATTCATAATGTAAAATACTCCGAATCGTATTTTCTGGCTGAGGACTTTTGCCCCTTGGGCATGATCAGGGCACTGTAGAATCTTGGAGTTTCTACAGCTAATACAACAATAATGCAGTGGCAAGAAAAAGAAGGAATTGCCTTGTAATTTGCTTCAGATCGCATTTCTATAGTTCATGTTACGGGTGTAAGCTCACTCAAATCAATTTTTACCGTGGAGAGAGCATTGAATTTTGTGACATTTAGCTGCTTCAACCCAAAACCCAAAACGGGACTCATATCATTTGAAGAAGGTGCTTTCCTTTCTTTTAGTCGAATAATAGTAGTTGATACTAAGTTGAGAAATGAATTTTTAGACGTGATACATTCAGGCCACCCGGAAATCAGTGCAATGAATTTTCTTGCTCAATGGCGTCTTGTATTCACCCCTCCCTAATAATATTTGCTTATTAACAAGCCACTAGCAAAGGAGTTTCTTTAGAATGGCTAAAGCTGGACTGCTTCCCAAGACAAAGTTGGAAGTTTCCCATCCATCTAACTCATTTGTGAACATTGTCTGTTTCCAGATGGAATTCGTCGTAGCACAAGGAAGCGCAAAGTCAAATTTGAAAACGTCAACGATTCATGGATTGTAGGCAATCGATCTCTCAGAGGCTACCCGGATTATTTCCGACTACCCAGACACGGACGTTCGCTGCGTTCTGTACCATATATGTCAGGTACATTTTAATTCTATTTTCCAAAAAAACGTTATTAGAGTTGTTCTTTCATAGGTTTTAATTGAACGTGTGAACAATATTTTTGGTTGAAGGTAATGATACAGATGAAGCTGACGAACCTGATGATGAAGAAGAAGAAGAAGAAGAGGAGGAGGAGGAAGAAAGAGTGGCTGAAGAAGAGCAACAAAGTGAGTGATTGGCTGCTAAAACCGTGAAATTCAGAAATCTTTGTAACATGCAAGCGCAATATTTCTTGTTGCTTTTTACATTATTATGAAGTTATATTCAAAATTTCACCTACCCTGTTCAAATTCTATGTTCAAACGTTTTTCTTCTTCAGGACCTGAAGAAAATGGAATAATGGAAACTCGCACTCGTCGGAGGATGTTGCCCATGTCAACTCCTCGCCGCCGATGCAGTCAGCCTGTAAGTCAGTTACATTTTTTCTCATGTTTAATCTGTATCACGCCGGGAAGTTATGATGTAATAAAAATTTTCAGCCGAGAATTCGTGAACGTGCCGGCGTTGAAAGTGGTGATGATGATGACAGTCAAAATGTGAGGGAGGACCAGCAGGAAGAAGGAGGAGGTAGCAGTGGCGAGGAAGCTGATGGTGACAACGTTCCAGAAGCAGAAGACTCTTTTCAGGATATGTACGCCCGGGTGAAGCGTCGTCGTAGAGCGGCTGCTCAGCAACGTGAGTGCTTACTATCTATGGCAACCTGAGTATAGTAGTAGTATCTTGTGTATAGTAGTTTTTCATCTTCCTTGAAAAATGGTACGTTTTTATGTAACCAGGACCATTTTTTTTGTACAGGCCGTTCTCCAGATTCAATGTCTGCCGGGGAGAACAACAGGCAGAAATATTCCCTGCGTAAGACAAAGCCAGCTGTTCAGCGGTTTCAAATCGGTAGGTAAATTTTATTTGAAGTATTCGCTCCAGAAAATTTGTTTTTCAGTTTTATGAGTTAGGAATGGATGAGATAACTTTTTGTTTTGAAAACTTGGGCGTTTTGTGGTGATGACTGTACTGTATTGAAATTTCATTTTAGCAAAACCATCTAATCCGTTCCGAGGTTCGTCAAAGAAACGCCGTCGACGGATTAGTACGTCATCGTCGTCGTCTTCATCGTCATCATCTTCAACGAGCGATGAACGCGATCGTGACCGCCGTGACAGGCGAAAGAAACGGTAAGTTAAATCGAGCTGATCAGGAAATGCGAGGAGATTCAATTTAATGAAAATACTCAGTTAAATAGCTGTTATATGTGAGTTCTTGTCCGTTGAGTTTTGAGTTCACCCTTTTTCATGAACCTTTTTTTTATTTCTCAACAGAATGGAACTTGTGGGAGCTGTGCCAAAACGTTCCAAACTAACGGCCGACACAGGACCAATGGCGTTGGACAGTTCGATACGGTTCAGTGAAATTGGGGGCCTTCAACGTCACGTTAATTCGTTGAAAGAAATGATTTTGTTTCCAATTTTGTATCCGGATATTTTTAGAAAATTCGGCGTGACACCGCCAAAAGGAGTCCTTTTTCATGGACCACCAGGTAATATTTTTTGTTTGTTCAAAAATATTCTTCATTATATAATTCCAATCGAATTACCGTTTGCTGCGTGTATTTGAAATTTGTTGGTCCAGTTCAATCGAATATTTGATTTTTTTCTACCTGTCAAACGTTGAAATATTATTAAAAAGGCAATTTTTGACATTTCCTTTTTAACTTTCCTTTCCTTTTTGAAATTTTTCCTTTTAAATTCATTACACTTTCTCCCTTGGCGCTTCCTAATGATGCCATCGTTTGGTTTCAAATTAAACTGTTTCCAGGTACGGGTAAAACGCTGATGGCTCGAGCTTTGGCTAACGAATGCTCGCAACAGGGCAATCGAAAAGTATCATTTTTTATGCGCAAAGGAGCTGACGTTTTGTCAAAATGGGTTGGTGAATCTGAACGTCAATTGCGTCTACTTTTTGAAGAGGTATGTCTAATATTGTAGTAATGTAATATAGTACCGAATGCCACTTTGCTGTAGATCATCTAACCACAGGTCAATAGGCTTCACCTATTTGTGCTGACAAATCCAGTCTCATTAGATTGCATTTTGCAACCCTGTCTTACACTTGATGAGTCATTATAATTGAAAGAATTTTACAGGCCCACCAAGGAAGACCATCTATAATATTTTTTGATGAACTGGACGGATTGGCACCTGTACGATCATCAAAACAGGACCAAATCCATTCGAGCATAGTATGCACCCTTTTGGCCTTGATGGATGGGCTGGACGACCGTGGAGACATTATTATTATTGGTGAGCGACTTAAAAGGAGCAATAATTTATCTTAAAGCTCTGTGATAAATAAGTCGGTGCAAGATGGCTCATGATGAAATGAAAGAATTCTATAGTTTCAGTTATTATAAACGTGATTATTCCTTTTCAGGTGCAACAAATAGAATTGATAGTATTGACCCAGCTCTTCGTAGACCTGGAAGGTTTGATCGGGAGCTTCATTTTCCTTTGCCAGGAGTTAAAGAAAGGCGGGAAATTCTTGGCATACATGCCCCTTGGGCAGAGCCTGACATACTTAATTTTATGGCTGAAGTAAGAACTAGTTGGAATTTGTAGCCTGTGATATAAATATGATGTGATATATTGTATAGTCAAGTTGAATACAATGTACGCAGCATTTTATTCCAATATTACCTTTTTTGTTACAGAGAACTGCTGGCTACTGCGGATCTGATTTGAAAGCGCTGTGTACAGAATCAGTTATTCATTCTATGCAACGGGTCTATCCGCAAATTTATCATTCTACCAAAAAATTACTTCTTGAACCTGAGAAAGTCAAGGTAGGCTGCTAACTTATAAGACTGCATTATTCGTACTGTTGACTGCAGATTTTAATAATGTGTTATCCTCAGGTCGAACGAGTTGATTTTCTACATGCCTTTCAAGAGATTGTCCCCTCTGCCAAACGCCATTGGTTGACATTGGGTCGCAAGATGCCATCATACTTGGATCCATTGTTGAGTGAAACATTGGCAAAACTACTTTCTCATGTTGGCGATGTCTTTCCGTATGCCTTCAACCGCACTACAGGAAGGTGAAATAGAAACTTAACATTACTTGCACCTACTTTGAAACGAGATTGTATTTATTTTTGTCTATCGCAGCATTCGTAAGTTTTAATTCTTCATTATTGTTTCATGCTCTGGTGCAGCCATCAAGTGAGCAGATCGCCCAGGTTGCTGATTGTCGGGGATAAAACGGCTACCTCAGTGCTGTCGACGGCGCTGCTTTACAAGTTTGAGCATTGTAGCGTGTTGAATGTGGCCTTCCACACGCTGTATTCAGAACCCGGTCATACTCCAGAAGAGGTTCTCAAAATGGTGAGAGGAATTCTATGAGTTAATCAGCCTTTTTGGTACATACCCTACTTTTGACTATTGAATGAGAGAAGACATCTTTATCATAATTTCCTGAAATGTATATTTTGGGATGAACACGTCACTATTTCTTTTCTAGGTGTTCAAAGAGTTGCCACATCAAAGCGGCGCCATATTGTGGTTTGGTGATGTTAACTTATGGTGGACTGAAACATCTGCGACTGTTAAAGCAACACTAGAATCGATGTTAGCTCATATGGACCTAGCACTTCCAGTTCTGTATCTTGCGACGTCACCAACAACTAGCTTAGCACCGCAGGTCAGCAGATGCCATAGACATGTAGTATTAGAAGTGAATCCCCTTAATAAGGTTTGGGGGTTTTCAGAACGTTTTTCGAAGAGTTCGTGGAATCAAAATAGGGATTTCTCGAGTTCATAAAGTATTGAAGTTTCTTGCTGTTCTTCAATGTTCATTTTTGTTCGTTAGTATTTCTATTGATAGTACCTATGTTATCGCCACATCTGAGGGTGACGTGCCCTCTTTTTTGTCCACTTTGATTATTCCAATTGATTATTCCTGTTTTCTATTCTAACGATTTTAATGTTCAGGTGAAAAGCTTGTTCTCCAAGAAACGAAAGGAAATCTATGTCGTTCCTCAACCAACCAAAGAGCAACGCGAGGCGTTCTTCCGTCCGCTTTTCCGAATAAAAGCGTTGAGAGCTCCTCCAAAACCCAAACCAAAAAAAGGTAGTCTTTCTGTTTTTTATGTCCGTTTTTGCTTCAACTTAAATGCAAGTCGTACAATGGTTAATTGATTATTGCAGAAGAAATGGAGCAACTGCTGGAGGCGCCACCAACGCCGCCACCGCAACTGACACCAGAAGAAATGGAATCGAAGCATCGTGAAGAAGAAAATACATTGAGGGAACTGAGAATCTTCCTCAGGCAAATTTGCGCGAAATTAGCTCGAAATAAACAGTACGTATTCAGCAAAAATATTAAAAATAATTATGAAAGTAAATTTTGACTACTGTTTACTTAAATCTAATTTAAAATTTCAGATTTTACATGTTCTCTAAGCCAGTAGACGTTGAAGAAGTACCAGATTATTTATCAGTGATCAAAGAACCTATGGATTTGGAAACAATGATGACCAAAATTGATCATCATAAATACACGTGTGCTCGGGTAATTTAACGTCAAAGATTTAATATTATGCGAAGATTGTAATTATATTTTAGAGGTTAATATCTTGAACGTATCTTTCCAGGATTTCCTGAATGACATTGATTTAATGTGCGCTAACGCCCTTGAGTACAATCCTGACCGGGACCCAGCTGATAAGCAGATACGACACAGGTGATTGAAAATGGTGAAACCAACTCTCTTTAGGTTCTACCTTTTTCGACGTGCATAATTTGAATGATTTACTTTTTTTTCTTTTTTTTTAAAAACTAAACGAGTTTTGTAACCAGCCATTAATGCTCCTTGGTATAGTTGAGGATTAATATTGACTTACAACTTAAAAGTCTCTTTGATGCGTTTTTAAAAAAATGATTTAAAAATGGAAGGTTCAGATTTTTGCTACTGCCTTTTATATTGTACTAAGAGAAGTTTATAAATAATTGTAGTATTGCACTAAAGGAAGTTTACGAATAACTTTTCTATTGTACTAAGGGAAGTTAATGAGTAACTGTATTTTTTCAGAGCTTGCTATTTGCAAGACACAGCATACGCCCTTATCAAAGCTGAAATGGACTCGGATTTCGAAGATAATTGCCGGTAAGGTTTTGGTTTAGCCTGATTCGCTGTCACAAAATTTAACTGAAGTTGTCATTTCACTACGATATAGTGATTTTTGGTTGCAACAAGAGCTGCTTCAATTTCCGCCATTCTTAATTTATTTTTAGGAAAATACGCGATGAACGAAATAAGCGACTACAACCTGAAGTGAACCCAAATGTAGCAACTGTCACCCTTGAAGTCGTCAAGACTGAAGAAGTAGACGGCGAATCGGTAATAATGGCATGTTTTCATCTGCGAATTACCAATTTACAAAACGACGTGTGTGCTAATCTCTGTTCTTCTGCAGCGTGAAACGGAAACAACTGAATCGTTGGAAATCAAGATATCTCCAGGCACTTCAATGGCAGGGACGTCGGTTTCTCTGAAACGAAAGCGCAAAAAGAGCAGCCCTTGGTCCAAAGGTTTACTTGCAAAAAAGAAGAAGAGCCCTGTAAATGGGAATGTGAGTATCTTAGTTAGTTCCCAGTGGAGGGCACAGTCAGGTCAGATTCTGATTTAAAAAAAAAGGGAATTTTTCTGTTTTAACGGAGCTATATTTGTATGCTGATGGAAAACACAAGGACAGAAAGAGATAATTTGTATTGGTTGAATGAGGAAACACTCCATGATTGACGTAGACCAATCAAATCACAGTTCACTCCTGTTGCTGCAGTTTTAAGTGAATCAAGCTTCTGGTTTGATTTTATAACAATTTTCATCCTGCGAGTAGAAAAAATAATTTTTTCATAACCTTTTCAGGTCTCTCATCTTTCTTCAGCCAAGCTTCAAAGCTGTCCCTGTTCGTGTGAATTGACCTGTCGCAATAGAGCCTGTATTCAGTTGAGAAATTCAATGTTGGAATTTGTATTGTGTTTGTTATCATTTACAGGGTCCATCAAGGTCAAGATCTGAGATGGACGTGCCTGAAGATGAGCCAGCGGATCGTAGTACGCCAACAAAAGCTGTTGACGGATCAGGTTTGTGGTTTATTCATTTTTCTTCTTGAAGGATGCTTAACCGTCATTGTCTGTCGTGTCAGGAATCATTAACTTGGCCATTTGGGTTAGTGTTAATTTGTAAAAATTGCGTAGTTGCGGCTGATTCCATAACATTAGTTAGAATTTCTTTTTGGAACAGCTGTAGAAGCAGTGAGCGACGGGAGCCATATGGACGAGTCTCGACTTATGGACAGTTCTCTTATAATGAACGGTTACATCACGGGAGCAACTGAAGACTCTGAGGAAGAAACCACAGGTATTTTTCAATAGCTTATACAAGTGCTTTTTTTTGTTCTATAATATCCTGCTGCATGCTCAATATCGTGGACAATAAAAATCCAAATTACTAGGTGCAAAGTTGCTGCTGCTATTCTCCTTTATGAGAGACCCATTCTTGGAACATTTAACCTGAGGTTCTCATAGCCTATACAGATTGTCAAAGTGTATCTCCATTTTGAAAAACATGTATTTTTCTCCGTGGGTTGCGAGGGGGAAAGAAACCACGCGACTCATTCTCCGATTGTTTATTTTCTGGCCGAGTAATTTCGCCCCTTTCGGGCATCATCAGGGCGACGGGTAGCCATAGCGTCCACAGAAACATTCGGAGAAAGAGTCGCCTGGTTTCTCTCTCCCTCACAATCCACGGACATCGAAAAATGCGACGACAAGAAAGAGAAGATGTATTTTCCTGCAACTGTTTCTTTCCCTCTGTCTATAATCCAGTATCTCATTGAATCAGATATTAATTCAGCTCCTTCAACTGCAGGTACTCCCAAAGTGGTCATAATCGACCGCGCAGCACTCAATCGTTTACTTGGTGAAGCGGTCGAAGTGACAGCAACACGAAATCACCATGATCAGTTGGCAGATCTATACAATGCTATGTCTGAGGCGATAAACGTATATCGATACAAATGGGATCGAACAAACCTTATTGTTGTAAGTAGTAACTTTCTAATTTCAAAATTAATTTTTAATTCAAATTGTGAATTGTTTGTGAACTCTATGGATGAAAATAATGAAATGGTGTACTGACTTCAAATCCTTCAGGATTTACAAAAATTACTGAGAGAGTTCAGTTCTGGTGAAACGACGACTGATGACGATGAACCTTCTCCCTATCATCACCAGCAAACAGATTGTTGACGCATGCGAGTCAGTCGCCCGGTGCGGCGGCTGACTTCAAAATCAAAAGTAATTTTTTCAATATCATTCATTTGTTAACTATACTAGGAAAAAAGTGTGGAACAAATTCCCGATTCCTAATCATAACAATTTCTGCCATGAATCGCTTGGTATTCTCATCCAAATTTGACGAAGTCAAAACTCCTTGTGATACCTTCTTCATACTGTGACTGAATAATTTTTGTTGTAGATGTGATCATGCTCTATTACTTCGAAGCTCAATGATAAAGTTGTCCTCGGCTGAGCTGAAGCTCAAGTTCAACCATCATCCATTTCCTGTCGTTACTATGTACATATTTCATATTTGAATGTTAATCGTTCCAGTTGAAACATCAAATCAAAATCGATTAAAAACGTCGTTGTCCAAAAAATCATCAAAATGTACATTTTTGGAGTTTTTTTTTCTTTTAAAAATAAACTTTCCGAACCGGGGAACATTATTGTACTTCGGATTTCTATGTTTTCTTTTTATTTATATGCGACTTTTAAATGTTTGTGTTTGTCTTAGTCGAATTTTAAAATTCATTTTTGATACTATGAAACGTGAAAATCGTATGTCGATTTGATCTTGTCCTGTAAATAAATTGCGTCGAACTGAACTTTTTTTTATTGGCTGAGTGTATCATATTTTTAGACCATTCCATTGATGAAAAGTGGATTAAAAGGGTTAAAAAATAGTATTTCCAAATAGACAAAATTTTAATCAAACTAAATCGGTGTACTTAAAATAATACATTCAAATTTATAACATTGCACACACTTTTCCCAACTACACAATTTATTTTAGTTAATTATTTTATTTTATTTTTTTTTGCTGATATGATAACATTGAGGAACGTTTCTGTCATATTCAACCGGAACAATGAACACATTTCGAAGGCACACACAGTACTTCAAATAAAATTTAAAAATTCGTCATCTTTTAACAATGCTAAAAATTTGTCTTAACAATTTTATAACAAATGTAATTGATTTAATGTATAAAAATACACTAATTATTTTAACGTCTATGAGATAATAAAATGTACAATTTGTTCAAAATCGAAGTTTACCGCGTACAATCGTTCTAAATATTATGTACTTTGTACACTTATTTACAAAATGTTCGACAGATATCCTATCTGTTTCAAACCAAATTTTGATTCTACTCGAAAGTATTTGATACCTTGAGATATATGCATGGTGCATCATTGCATATTTTGATCATGATTGTTTCCTATGCTCGGTAAAAAAACCGAGAACGTATCATACAAAATAAAAAAATATTTAGAAGAAAACCAAAAAGTATAATACATTCTCTCGACTATCGGTTAATCAACGCAGAAAATCGTTGATGCACATATTAAATAAAATACGAACAAGTCATCTAAGTCGTCGGAAAATTAAGTACATGTTGTGTAACACGTTTTACGTACGTCAGCCAATATGTGGGAAAAATCTTCAAGCGCCTGCGCCTGTTCTGTTCCACTATTTCCAACTGTTTGACCAACGGGAGCATTGCCAACTGGAGGTCCACCGATTCCACCCCCGTGTGCCATTGGTGGCATGGGCTGAGCTTGTGTCATGATCGGTCCTGACATGGTGTACGGAGTTGATTCCTGCGAAGAAAAACCATATTTATGTTTATTCGAATTTTGTTGAGAGAAAATTCCCATAGGATTATGTATGGGGAGCTTTGGTTATCTCTGCTGGTTATGAATGGCATTTTATTTCGTTTGACAAGAAATAATGTCCTATTCTGTTCTGAAATACGGGGGCTGCCAAAGTTTCAAATTCCCATTGAAGTCCCATCTCTTCTCGTGTGGTTGAGTTGAGCAGGAGAAACAAACGTAGCAGTTTAACAGTACTAAACGATAACTTTTGAGTTCAACTATGTACCTGAGCCGCAAATGTGAGAATAAATGCATTTAACCGATAACTCTATTTGAACACTTTGATACTTTTTTAATTTCGCAGTATAATGATGTCATTATCCTTGATGATATATGTACGCGTTATCAACTATGCTAGAGCCAAGTTTAAACGACAACCAGACGACATGATTTCTTATACATAGTTTCGACTATACAGTTTAGGTTTTTGAAAATGGCTTTTTCGTTAGTCGCATTTTCCTCGTGATTGCTTGGTTGAGTGGGAGATGAACTTGGCGTCTCTTTCTCCATTCGTTTCCTTAGTGGCCGAGATCTTTCGCCCATTCGGGCATCTTCAGGGCTACATCAGGTTCTCGCGACCCCACGAAAGAAAAAAATGGAGAAGGAGTCGCCCAGCACATCTCCCCCTAACCCAAGCAATCAACTGGCTTTTGTGTTGATAAAACTTAATCAAAATGCTTTTAGTTCAAGTTATTGGGCAACAACGGGGGAATATAGCCAGAAACTCGTGTCGAGAAGAAAATGTAACTAAAGTTGATCTAATTCCTTGGCCTAAAAAAAATTAGGAAATTGGTCTTTAATTTACGAACATGGGTAGGAATTTATTTTCTTTCTCTTTTCGCAATCAATCGTTCCGCGTCTACAGAAGATTTTCGCCTTAACGGTTAACATCATTAAAACTCCGCTAAAAAGTGCACATTTTTAAATCGTTTTCAGGGTGTAAAATTTCGATTTGTGGTAAATTTTGAATTGGTTTCGAGTATAATGTTATAATAACCGACCGTGCAGGCCGATTAAGACTTGTGGCAATTGTCCATGTAAACCGGTGAAAATACGTGTTTAGGCTAAGCTAAAAAGATTCGGAGATTTTTTTTGACCGTTTAGACCTATGTTATCCCACGTAATGCAGTTAGCCAATTTCTTCAATCAATTCTAAGTATATCTCATCTTTTTTCTGTAGTTCTTCTAGATGAAAATCACCGAAAATCATAATTTAATGAACTGTTACTTACTGGTTGATATTTATTCTCATCGATAACTTGAGCTGGGTAGAAATAATTCTGATGGTAATTGTGATTCGTATCGACCAAATCAAGTTCGCTATGCTGTTGCGGCATGCCTGACAAAACGAGCACACCAGGCGATTGGTTCACAGCGCCGTATTTCAAATATTTGTCGAACTCTTCCATTTCCGCGTTCGATTCGAACATTTGCGTCGGCTGTGGCGTCATTTGCGTGGCGTGTATGTGCGGCGATGGGCTTGGCGCATGGGGAGAACTGTAACGGCGGTCAGAACCTGTAAAAATAAAAGTGCGACTGATGAATTACAAAAATTTATTGTCATTCCGAAAAAAGCAATATAGAATAATAATTAATTTAATTTTCTACCCTCCTAAATCAGATACCGCAGACGTAAAAAATGTACTTTTTTCTACTAAAAGCGACGTAGGAATAAAACCGTGCCCGTTTGTTCAAAATCTAGCAAGAAATGTTGACAAGTACATTTTTGGTATTGATTAAAAAAAAAAAAAAATAGAAACGAAACAAAATGACTTAAATCAAGCTGGCAGATGGCATGTACGTTGTCCATTACAAGGAATTCCTGTTTGCATCGCAATTAAAGAAAAACAGCGTCGGGAATTATGGTATAAAACAAGTAGGTGGTAACCTGTTCGAAAGAGTCGCGTGGGCGTGATCTGACATTATAATATAAAGTAAATACCTACGTACTATACCAATAGTAAAAAATCAGAAAAATCGTGATCCTGGGCGGGCATGAACTACGAAACAGATCCGATCGGGACGAGACGGAGAAAGAGAAAAATAGGGGAAACAGAGAGGGAAATGTCCTCGTAATTTGCTCACAATCACTTCCTTATGATCTTAAAACGCGCACACACAAGCACACAGGACTTTCCGTTCATGTTATCGTTCAATCTGCGGCTCATCATCTTCGAAGCTAATACGACCGACTAAACTGTATAATCAAGTATGGTCTCTTCGATGTAAGTTATTTGTTTTTTGTTTTTATTTATTATTTTTTGTCGATCGGTCCGATAAAGAGGTCTCGGGACCGGTAAATCACGCTCTTCCCTTCGCTATCCACTTCCCATCCCTCTATCCGTGTCGCTTGTGCTCCTAATACTGTATAATCCCGATCCAGACAAGAACTCTATTTAAGTGAAGTAATTCGTACACTAAGCTGCGAAAATTCATCTTCACCTGAACGGTTAATAGTTAGAATGGGTATAATAACAATATAAATAAAATGGTTGTTGGAATTTCAACTAACTTATAACTGTGACTGTAGTGTGCATGTATAAGCTTAACTATATTATATAACCGAAGAACTGAGTGTTGAGCGTTTTTGCTCGCTCAGGCCTCTTCCGTGAAAAAAAAAAACAAAAAAAAAAAAAAAAACGTGAGCTAAGACTGTTTTTAGTGTCTCATTGATTCTACTCACCAACAGCTCTCCCTTTTCGCAACCTATGCTTCCTCAATTCATTTATAAAAATAACATCATGCTCATATAAAATGTCACTAGTAAAACAATAGTCTGCAAGTGATTGTCACGTGGTTTATTCCTTTGCTTCGATTATAATTTAAGATGACCATCTATTTTTGATAGTAACTATTGCGAGCGTTTGTAAACGTTTCCACCAAAAAACATATAGGTAACTGTAAGGGAAACTCATTAGCAACTATGGTAATTCCAATTTTTTTATTTTTCTTAATTAGCTAAATATAAGTTAAATTATTTGTCAAACGATACAGCTGAAGATAGTGTTGGACAATAGTTTCAACGAGTATAGAACGATTTTATAACTCCGAAAATTCTCAAGTGCCTCATTGCCAAATTTCTGAAAATCTCGAGAATTCAACACGAAAGCTGCCACAACTTGAGAAACATTAAAGTGATCGATCCCGCAATGGTCTCATTTGATTCAGGGCCCAAAACTTTATGGAAATTGATAAAAACACATCTTTGTCTGAAAACCGTTAGAATTTGTGAAATTTCTTCCCCTCAAGACCCCAGAATCCTTAAATTGAGGTAGCGATATAATTAAAGAATTAGGCCATTTTGTGTCTAGGCGGCGGAGCCATCAGGGGCGCTTAGCCCCTAGTCAGATTATAAAGCCATAGTAAAACCAAAATTACCACCAATCTGATTCAAATGATATGTAGAGTTGCGAAAAAAAATTCTTCACCCCATTTTTGGTTTATTATCAATAATAAACCATTGTAATCGCCCAAGAAAAAAAATTTTATAACCCCCCCTCAAAATTTGATGTTTTACGTTTCAAGGCCTGTAGAATCCGAATATCCAATAAACCAGTGGTGTGCATAGATCACACAGTACTTCCATGTTTGAGTCGGTAACTGGTATAACCAATTATAAAATCGAGAAAATCGTACAAAGGCCGAAACGTGACCCTAGCGGTAAAGATCAGGCGTCATTCACTCGCCATTACAAATATTTAATACCTCTAGCGTCAAATGTATTGATTTTTGCACCCTGTAAAAAGCTCAACAGCGATAAACGGCGTAGGGCGGAAGTACGGTATGTGATCAAAACAAAACATGATCGTTGTTGGTCACATTTAAAGCAGAGACCCGAAATTTACAAGAGCGCTAGAATAAAATAACTGAAATCGCGTTTAACGAGGAAGTACTGCATGTGACCCCGATAATAAAAATCAAGCAAAATTCAACTGTTATAAAGAAAAATTTAAAGTCTAAAGTATATTCACTCTTGTCGTCTATAAAAATCTCTAATGCAAAAAAAACGGCATAAGGCGGAAGTACTGTGTGTTATCCAAACTATACAAAACAAGTTCTGTGAACGTGGTCAGAGTTGGTCAAATATATAGCAAAGAGCCCCAAAAAGTACAGTAACTGAAAATGCGTTTTGCGAGGAAGTACTGCAGGTGACCCCAATAATAAAAAACAAGCAATATTCAGCTGTCATATAGAAAATTTAAAGTCTAATGTATATTCACTCTTGCGGTCTATTAAAATCTCAAAAGTTGAAAAATGGCATAAAGCGGAAGTACTGTGTGTTACCCAAACCATACAAAACAAGTTTTATGAACGACGTCAAAGTTGGTCATATTTATAGCAAAGAGACCCTAAAAGTACAATAACGCTTACTAAAATAACTGAAAATGGTTTTACGAGGAAGTACTGCAGGTGACCCCAATAATAAAAGTCAAGCAATATTAGGCTGTCATATAGGAAATTCAAAGTCTAATGTATATTCACTCTTGCAGTCTATTAAATCTCAAAAGTTAAAGAAAGGCATAATGCGGAAGTACTGTGTGTTATCCAAACTATGCAAAACAAGTTTTGTGAACGAGGTCAAAGTTGGTCATATTTAAAGCAAAGAGACCCAAAAAATACAAATTAAACAACTGAAAATGCGTTTTACGAGGAGGTACTGCATGTGACCCCAATAATAAAAATCAAGCGATATTCAACTGTCATATAGAAAAATTTTAAGTCCTCCAGCGTTCAAATATATTCATTTTTGTGGTCTATAAAAATCAAAATGTAGCAAATGTGCAAATAACGCGGATGTACTGCATGTGACCCATTTGATAAAAATCAGGCATCATTCAATCGCCAACCCCAACATTTTAAGACCTCAAACATTCAAATACATTGAGTTTTGCGGCCTGTAAAAATCAAAATACAAAACATGCACTTGTGAAATCGTGAAAAACGCTCATAACGTGGAGGCATTGTATGTGACCCACTATACAAAAAATCTAGTGTTTTCTGCTTGCCATAACCGACATTTCAAGCCCTCAAACGTAGAAAAATATTGACTCTCATAGCCTGTAAAAATCGAAACAGAAAAAACTTTGAACGCTTATATCTCGGAAGTACTGTGTGTAATTCAAAATCCGGAAAAACCTAATTTTGCATAATCACTGGGAAAACATTCCCTGAAAATTTCATGGGGTTTCATCCATTTTTCAGGGAGATATGGCGATTTATGTCAGTTTGTGACCACAGACAGACGGACAGACGGACAGACGGACAGACGGACAGACGGACAGACAGACACACAGACACACAGACACACAGACACACAGACACTTGTTCAGAAAGTGTTTCTGAGTATACTACTATGAAAATTTCTTCCATCAGGACCTCGGTTCCGAATTCGACTTTTCAGACGATCTCAATACTTCCATTTACTACGTAAACATGGAAGTAAAAAAATTCTGTCTGTCCGCCGTACGCCGTCAACACTTTTCCGGCCAAACCATAATAGCTAAATTCTTGAAATTTTCACCAAAAATCAATCTCGGTCCTACGACGGCCCAATTTTCGAACCAACTTGCTAGCTCAATTTTAAGGTTTATTTTGGGGGGTTCCGAGGGGGAGAAAATTCATATTTTCCAAGGTTTTCCAGAAAAATGTGTACGTGGTATCAAATTCTATAGATTTTTGGACGCTGAATCGAATGAGACCATCGCCGGGTCGGTAGCTTTATTGGTTCTCGAGTTATCGCAGCTTTTATGCCGAATTTGGGTGATTTTCAGAAATTTGACATGAGGGTATAACTCGAGAGTTCTTGGAGCTATAAAAATCGTTCTATACTCATTGGAATGGTCGTCAAACACTCTCTCCAGCTGTATCGTTAGGCAAAAAATTTAGTTTTTAATTAGGAAATTAAGAAAAATAAAATTGAATAAAATTACAATAGTTGCTACGGAATTTTCCCCTATTAGTTACAATCTGTTTTTCGGTGGGATTGTTCGGAAATGTTCGAAATAATTACTATCACAAATGGATAGTCTTTCTAAATCAATATTGAAGCGAAGGAATAATAAACCACTGTACAATCATTTGCAGCGTTTTTTTTCTTTTTTTTGGATAAGATTTACACGTCAAGTACAACACCATTCAAATTATGAGTACTTCTTAGAAATCGCAGCGAGTTTGCACATTCATAGAATCAGTGCTCGTAAAATAATTTGTTTGAGGATTTTTACGTACCTTGCGTTGAGTAGACCGACTGCGGTGAACTATATCCGTAGTAAGATGTTCTGTGGGGACCACCACCCGACGTATATATTGGTGGAGGTGTCGCCGAAGAGCCCGAATTTCCTAGATTTCCCGAATTGCCTAAATTTCCCGAGCTTCCCCCAAGAGCTTGTTGATCTTGAGATGTAGCTATGGGTGGGTAGAACGTTCCAGTTACGATGCCCGAATGTTCGTACGAGCCGAGTAAACGCTGATTGGTGCAGGTCATTACAACGCCTGAAAATGTTTTTGAAAACATTTTTATTTTTTATAATATATAATT
The DNA here is from genome assembly GCA_037159825.1 of Tupiocoris notatus. Lineage (NCBI taxonomy): Eukaryota > Metazoa > Arthropoda > Insecta > Hemiptera > Miridae > Tupiocoris > Tupiocoris notatus. The sequence continues at coordinate 101,579 of JASJUZ010000442.1, read as the reverse complement.
TATATCAGACGATTTTTTTGTATGAAAAACTAGACCAAGTGTCCGGGAATGTTTACCTTTGGCCACACCCATCGCCGAAATCGTGTTGTTCAGCTGATACGGGTAAGTACGGTAGTTTTGATACCTGGAGCAATTAAAAAAATTGTATATAATATCTTCATACCTCGCAGGCTCTGAATTCATAATGGCGAATTATTGAAAACAAATTACCTTGAATAATAATCGGCTGACGTCGAAGCGGTTGATGGTTGACCGTAAAATGCAACTCGGGACTCATCATCTTCAATCGGCCCTGATTGACTCGGACCTCCATGCCGGCTTTGGCCGTGTCGAAATTCGTCATCCATGTCGTCTACCAGTCGTGATGGTGAGGCACCTCCTTCTTTAAGCAAATATTTATGTTTGTAATAATATAATAATATAACATAAATATAATATAATAATAAAAATATATAAAACTACACAACGAGGAGGAGGAGAAGGTATACGATTGATTGAAGAGATGGCTGGAGGGATTAGATTGAAAAAAATAGGGGGTGTTTAAAATTTAAGGTTACCGTCTGAAAAAATCTTAGAATTTTAAATTCGAATTTGAATTTTAAATTAAAAATTCAAATTAGAATTTTAAATTAAAAATTCAAATTAGAATTTTAAATTAAAAATTTAAATTAGAATTTTAAATGAAAAATTTAAATTAGAATTTTAAATATCGCGCCGACCGTGCGCGATAGCTGTGGGGGGCGCAGCCCCCCTCCGAGGAGGTTGGGCGGCGAAGCCTCTAGGGGCGCTCAGCCCCTAGTGTTTGTAACAAAAATGTGGTAGAAATTGAGAAGAAAAAAAGGCTTTTGAGGCCGTGTTATCTGGCATTTTCACATTTATGACTGCACGGGAAAATGAGTCCAAAAACAGAAAACCCGCAGCAACAGTGTGGATAAATAAAAATGCAACTTGATGATAAACCTTGATAATAAATTGAAAGGAATAAACCTGGGTTCTATTGGAAAGAAGTCGCTTCGATGTCTGATAGGGGTCTGTAATAATGGAGCACTGTTCACCTCGTAAATGGTGTTAAGTAGGGTTCACAGGCCTCCGTCAAATGCGTTGATGCGTTTTGCGTTGAATCCGGCAAAAGATTGTGGGGACCGTAAGCTCCCCGTTCATGAACAATAATCTACGCAGTGTCAACGGATACCTTGCCAAGCGACTGATGAGAAAGTTTTAGTTACCCCTATCAGACATCGAAGCTACTTCTTTCCAATAGAACCCAGGTTTATTAGTTTATCAAGGTTGCCTGAAAACAGTAGTTTTTAGTGCGGCCAAAAATTGAAATCAAGTTATCTTGTTTTTCTCTTGGACATGATAGTATTACTCGTTGAAATTCATTAGCTGGCTTGAAAAAACCGAGCTGAAGAGCATCATTCTGGATCCTCACATAATCGATTATCATCAAAACAGGGTTGCGCAGGTACTGTTTGATTGACCGAATTCAAGAAGATTAATGCTCACAAAAGTATGACACATCTGCCAAAGTCATTGGTTCGTGAGGAGCAAATATCGAAGACAACCTCTAGTCTCCTAGGCGAGTTACTCTGGACAACAATTCTTGCACGGCACATTCTCCCATTCGCATGCCTGATTAATCTGCTAAAAGCTTTCGAAATCTTTCTTCGCACATCTGAGTACAATTCATGGCCTCTGGAAGTTATGTCTGCAGTTCCATAAATCCTTGCCAGGAGGAAACTTTCCCAAGGGCTTCGACCAAAGAGTCAAACTGATTGACCATATTCACCGAGTCAACTTGTATACAGTGTAAGTGTCCATTAAATGGAATTCGGGATCAGGAATCACAGTTGTGTAATGCCACCTGAGTACTCTCAAGACCTGCAATTTTTGCCCTAGTTATTTATCAGATTGAAATTCAAGTCCTACCTGGGCTGGAGTCTGGTGTTGGTACGTAGTAAGCACCCAGGTGATGGTTTGGGTCGCTAGCGCCACCAGGCGCTGCTTTTGCACCTGCTGGCGACTCGGGGCCGCCGGCTCCTCCTGGGCCCGTTCTCTTCGCCTGCTTTCGTCTTCTGGGGCAAACAATAAATTGAATCAGAATGCGTACGATTGGCGAGAGGCAAGACCAATGTTGGCCTTGTGGGTACTCGAATCGTAGGCCTTGATGAATGGTAGCTAAAAATAATGCTTGTTTGTACGGAAAATAAATTTTTTGACTTAAAGAGAATGGCTAGGAGAATAGCAAAGGAGTTCTATTGTTCTTCATGATAGAATATGTTTAAATTGTGGGAATGTTGAGGGCGGCTAAGCTCTGTTGAGTGCCTAGTTATAATCAAATCTTCCACGAGTATAAATACAGCTAGGAATGCTTGACAGAGCAAAGATTAATCAGTGGACAACCGGCTGATTTACCTCACCAGCTTCTACTTCTTCGTATGATTCGTAAAGTAAATTTCAACAAAAGACCATGAGGAGCTATTAGGCAAAACGATGTAAACTCCACATGGAAGCCACAAAGTTGCTACAATCACTTCAGATGGGATCGCAATAATTCCCTGACATGGCCAAGCCCGCTAATTTTGCCAAAATATTGCTAGATAGTGTTATTTATTCATTCCTTTTTTGGGGAAGTACAAAAAAAATCCATCATGTCGTATTTTACTGCTATCATATAAAATACAATTAACGGACAACGGCGTTTGAAAATGCAAACACCGGCCATCTTTGAGTGCTAAAGGAAATAAATTAATTAATGAAGAAGGGGGCTTTTGAAGTATCGTTGTTTCTATTCATTACCGCTAAGAGAAACAGCCTATATCCCACGGTGTGTGATGATCTACCAGATAGTCCATGCAACTATGTGTGAACTTTATTATTGCGATCCTCGGTTAAATATGTGGGAAACGGTTGCTCTGATTTCCCCCTGAGAACGGGGCTTAGCTGAGAAACTTTCATTTTGAAAACATTATCAACCTAACGGGATGAACATAAAAAATTATGTATTCATGCATCGTTGTGACTGTGACAAAAAGAAAGCATCATTGGGATGAAATGTACAGCAATCTTGTTTAGGTACGCAGAAAATGTCGTACAATTACCTCATATGCCATCAGTTCAAATTCAAGCTATCATAAATGTAATAATAACTGCACAGAAGGTCGACTAATTTATAAGAGTTGAATAATTAGAAAACTGCTGGGCGAATTCTGGGGGTTTCAAGGGCTGGTGGTTAATATTGGTAAACGACAATCTTTTCAGGTAATTTTTTTATTACGAAAAATTGAAATTGGAGTGCATTTTCCAAAAGTACGAAACTTACGTTCTAACTAGGCCTCCGTTCAAATTTTATTGCCCTTCGAAATTTTATGACCCTGTTTTTCCCGTTTTTTGCATGTTTTTCGCCAATAACTTTTGAACCGACCACTTTTACATAGGTATATTACTCAGAACCGAGAAAGAGCTATCAAAATCCCACAATTTGGTGTTTTTAATTATATTTTTATGTTATGTCCCCGCGGAGCTATTCGCGATCAAAGAAAAGTCAAAACACGTTTTTTGACATAAAGTGGAATATATCTCGAGAGCTATCATATACGCTAGCCATTTTCTTATTTTTAATCGATTCTACGTTAAATTTCCTTCATTTTCTTCTACAGCATCTAATCTGTCCCATTTCGGGAACGTGACGGAAAAAAATCCTAAGTTATAACTTCAAAAGTATGAAAATCGAAAAAATATTCAAAAATATTATTAATCGTTCGATTTTGATTGTTTTCGCATTAAATTCGAATTCTACGTCTAATTTCCTGTAGGAATCATTAATTAATCAAATTTTAACAGTACAGTAAGTTTTTCAACGGATTTTCAAAGATAGGAACGGTGTAGCACTATAACGGGAAAAACTAAAAGTTTCCGACACATTTCGGTCGTTTTGACGACGGATTCGGATTCAGCGTTAAATTTCCTATAAGAATAGCTTTCAAAATCGCTTTAAAACGAACATTTAATTTTTCTCTATCACCGATGCCAGCGGAGCTCGGAATTTCGGCCGGCGAAAAACTCGATTTACGGAAAATAATTTCTCTGGCTCTGTTTAAATTTTTTTCACCAAATTTTTTGCGATGTACGTGTGTAAGGCGTTCAAATGAAGACTCCTGCATAATAAAACGATTGATTCGCATTTATTTTGACCCCGAAAATCACCGTTAAAGTCCAATTTTTGAGCTTTCAAAAACCGATTTTTTTGGACCACTTGCAGATTTTTCCGAGAAATAAAAAAAATCACAAAAATACATCTTGGTAAGACACAACTTTCCTAAAAATTTCAGATTTTTATCTGTATTGGAAGACGAGTAAAAAATCGTTAACTGATCGGTTGAAAAAAATCGCAGGGGTACCCCTTGGATTTTTCGCGAAAAATTTTTTGAAATAGATTTCGCTCAAATTCAGCATAATGATAGTTGATGATGTGTACATCAATAATATATGGTTCATTCTTTGTTTCTTTCGCACTAAATAGATGAAAATAACGTTTAAAGTTGAAAAATGTGATGTTTTCGGGTATAGTCTACTAATATTGTAGAATAACGCAAAAACGGTTGAAAAATGGATAGGTACATTACATTGGGAAAATGTGGACAGTTAAATTACCCATCTTTTGGTATATTAAAATATCTGAATTGACGACTTTTTCTTTGAGTTATCCACTGTGCAAGTTACAAATCTTGGAAAACGTAAAGTTGTTACGTCTAATTCTGCTACAACTTTGTTCCAGTTGAAAAACACAATACTTTATGATTCAAAGTACATTCAAACACCTCCACCAACATACCAAATTATAGAAACTATTACTACCTACTATAATAACAACTATAGATTCCCACTCTCCTGGAATAATTTGGAATAATTTTTCAATTATTGGATCAATAACGTTTCAAGTTCACTATGAGACAACGTTACCGATTAAGAATGTATTGAATTTCTTTGCAACTGGGAAAATCCGGGTTTTTATTATTTGCTGACATTTTTTCTCTGCTCGCAATAAAATTTGACAGCGTTTCCATTTGGATATAAATGTTCCTGTTTACTGAGCAAAAACAGCTATTGTATTGGGTAGGTGAGGGGGAGAAGAACCAGGCGACATATTCTCCGATTTTTTATTTTCCGGCCGAGCACTTTCGCCCCTTCGGGCATCCTCAGGGCGATGTGGAACCATAGGTTACCACAGCCATGTGGCTGTGGTAACCTATGGTTCCACATCGCCCTGAGGATGCCCGAAGGGGCGAAAGTGCTCGGCTGGAAAATAAAAAATCGGAGAATATGTCGCCTGGTTCTTCTCCCCCTCACCTACCCAATACAATGAGAGATGCGACGACTCAACCAAGAAGAAAAAAAAACAGCTATTTAAAAGCCCAAAAGTATTGAAGATCTTTTGTTTGTCTAATGAACTTATACTGCTTCGATTCATCAACGGCGTAAGCAAGGTGGAAATTAGTTATTCTTGAGTTTCCTCATGATGAATTTTACCAAAACTTCATCGGCTGAAGTGTACCTAAGCTTGCTGAGTGATCACGATCAATATAAGATAAATAATTAAAGATGACGTTACCTAGGTCGGTATTTATAGTTGGGATGTTCCTGCATGTGCATGACTCGAAGGCGTTCAGCCTCCTCGACGAAAGGCCGTCGATCCTGCGGCGTCAAGCTCCGCCATTTTTTACCTGAAAAAAGTAGCGCATTGTAATCCAAAATTCTATATTAAAAATGTTTGCTTGAGAAACGCGCTGAAAGGAAAAACAACTAAGGCTGGTATATCAGGGACGTAACATTTTCAAACACACGGCAATAGTGGTGTACACTCAAACCCTCCGCGATTTGATGAAATAGTTTCAAAAACCAGCAAATTTTCCAAAAGTTCCCGACGAAGTTGCCAATATTTACCTCGACGGAGAACAGTTCACCATCAGTAAGTATAATTGGCTTACGTAGAGAACATTTATTTGATAAAAAAGAATCATAAAAAATTTACAACGTTATAACGGACTCTCGTCATCAACGCAGACTTATTCGATATCAAACCTAGTGATGAATCAGTGAAAGGTAAGTACGTGCGTTTCAAACGCGCTCCTGAAGTTCACTAGATCTTCGCGTAGGTAACAATAGTCACCCTATTAGGTTTCAAATTTAAGGTAGGTGCCTAAGAACAAAAAATAAAAAAGCGATGAGAAAAACAGAATAGAAAAAACTCGAGACACGTGTTGCGGTAGGTCAAGTTCATGTTACTGTCCTTCTTTTCTCATTCTAATATCATTATACTGATCATAACACACCTACAACCCACGTAAGAAGATTTGAATGATGACGTGGCTCGTCCAGCGACACACCCACACACAAACACTCACGAGGACACCCACGCAGGTCGTAAGGTCTAGGCGGACAGAAAACTGATTTGGAATTACGAGCTGTGAAAGATGAAAGTAAATTCGAAAAATTATTCTTGTTTCCTTATGTTAACTGATAATATTTGGCGCGTTGTACTTTTAGCAAATTAGCAGTTATCCCGAAAAGAAAATGAGCGAATAGCTCGTTGGTTATTCATTGAAGCGAATAATTTATGATTTAATTTTTACGTTGAAATCGATCGAATCTCAATGACGGAACAGTCGTAGTGGGTTTAAACTAAAGTCAGTTCACGGCGGTCCAAAATAATTTCAATGAAAAATTATGATCGTTGTTGAAAAATGTTTGAACTCTCCCTCCTACACTTTGGATGAAGATTTTAAAACGAACTTACTGGGATTTTTCAATTAGAATTCGTATCATGAATCTCAATCGTTTCTAAGTTCGTTCGCTAGTATGGGAAAACAGGTTTTTCTGTGTTTTTATGAGCAATGAATTGGCGGACCTCAATTTCAATCAATTGTCAATCTTACAACTTACCACATATTAATTTTGGAAAATTCAACTTAATGAACCTGTTCTGGTCATACCGCACTGGGCGAGGGATTTAAGAAAGCAGACGGTTACAGTTAGGAGGTTTAAAAGGGAATAGAAGGTTGGACGAAGGAAGTGAAGGATAGAGATGGTAGATAAGTGGCGCCCCAGGGACCGAGCCGAAAGAAGATCCTTCAGGCACCTACTGATAACATTTTTTGATAATGTCGTAATTAATGACGTCCACACGAAAAAGAAAGGCTTTGAGAGAAAGAGTAATTTGAACGTGCCTTAATTGTGTACAATACTTAACACATACGCACACTATACGATTGGTGGGGCTACACCTCCAGTATTGTGCTTTGTGTTGTCATTTTACGGCTTTTGTACTGTTCGCCATTATAGGTACAAGTTATCAACAGTTATCATAAATATAGTAGCGTGGTATTCAAGAATATTGGTCAACAAACCCCAAAAATGCCATTTGATAACAAGCAAAATTTTCATTTTTTACTCAATATTAATGAAGAATGATTCAACCGAATACAGATGGTGCTGTAATACAGATAGATTTCTCTCTCCTTGCATTCGAACGGTATACAAAATTAAAAAGAATAAAAAAATAAAAATCGGTTTCAGGAATTTCGTAAGCAATTACTTTCTCTTACCTCTTGTGTTCATCTTTAGAAACAGATTGATAAAAATGTGACATTTTCAGGGATGTCGTTTCAGTGAAGTTTCAGTGGAAGTCGAACCAAGACGGAGTAGGGTGATTCATGAGTAAAAAATTGTAAGTTGGTCCGAAAATCAGTTTTTTTAAGTAAAATATTCAACTACAATTAAATTAAACTTCAAAGGTTTAACATTTTGAAAATGAATTAGCTTTTTGTTCGGGAGGCTTCACCGGAACGCAATACACACGTACGTTGCGCGGAGTACCTATGCTGAAAATGATTTTGCGACCATCGAGTTCACGGTCGATCCAGATTTTGCGCCTAGCATGCCGTCGTTACTCGCCAATATTACTCAATATTACAATATTACTCTCAAGAGAGAAGAAATAAATTGCTGCAATAAATTACAATATTACTCTCTAGAGTGAAGAAATAAATTGCTGTTATTAACCCATTGAGATCGCATATATTAGGTATAGGAAATTTAATGCGTCAATTTTGCGTACAAAAATGATTTTTTTTCGACAGCTCTCTACTATTTTGATTTTTAAATATGTTTTATTTATTTTTCCAAATTTGAAAATTTATTGTATTCGCTAACGACACGATTTCATCTTTTTTTGAGAAATTAAATACGCAATGTTGTTTTTTTAAATGTATCGATTTATTAATTATAGAAATTACTTTTTATAGTGGCCAAAGCAGTTGTTAAGAATGATCGGGTTTTTTTCTATAGCCCAGTTGTCGAGTCGAGACTTGTGTCGAGTCGTTTACTCCACTGCTAAAAATCGTGAAAATGATTTTCATTACATTTAGAATATGTTCAAGGAATTCACGTACCAAGAAAACGCTGTCGTCTGCTTTCGAGTACTTTCGGGTATTTGAAACGATTTTTCAAAATAATCGTGAAACAATACAGGAGAAATGGAAAAATATATTTTTTTCCCCAAATGATGCCACTTTACTTACCCAAAGGAAAGTGATATAATTCCGCTGGACCCAAAACCAGCCATCATTGATCTGATCGTATACCATCATAAATTCTCATTTTGAGTCTCTCTAAATGACTATAAACGCAGTACTTCCCGGGTTTAGAACTATATCATCATAACTATTGGCTTTTAACTCAGTTTCAAGTTCACGCAAGACCAAAGCGCTTCATTCTTTCGTTGGCTCATTTAAGTGCCGCAAACTATCCTGATTAGAGAGAAGGCAATTGGTTTGTAAAACAACAGTAAACAAGCCGTTTACGAGTACCAAAGAGCCGCCTTCAGGTGGCTGTTCAGTAAGGTCGAACCAACTACCCATGCAACTGGAGTTGTACGCGCCATAAAGCCCTTAATTAAATTATTTATTCATCATTAAACACCCATACATCAGGGAACGACGATTTCGCTCAGCTAGTTAAATTAGTCCTCGAGTGGGGGGCCAGGGTTAGGAATTTCGAAGTGGAATTCATAGTGTCAAATAATGCTCATAACTTTCTCTATGAATAGAGTTGATAGCTGCAGGAAAATATAAAGGGCGATCCATTCTATCTTCCCTTCAACCCATTTATATGATATCATCATATAAAGTGGTATTCCCCAATTATACTTTTCAGGAAGGTTGTACTTTGTTTCATGCCGGGTTCAAGGAAGTCGACATTTTTATGCAAGAAACGAAAAATATGGTAATTGTAAGACAGTTCCATCGTCCGCCTTTCGTCTTAGAAGTGACAAAATCAAACCGTTGTTCTTACGGCGACGATCCAAAATAAAAAAGGAAAATGTAATTAGTCCAGTGATGATTACGGTGTTGAAAAGGTGTCGGTTTCGCTTTGTGTCTTCCGTCTCATGTACGATAAAGGTGGGCCACCCCATCATAAGGCAGATTCAAAACTCCCTCAGGGGGTTCAAACAAAAAGAAAGGTTTTCAATGGACACCCGCTGCGAGTAGTTGGCATCAGTGGGGTACGTTGGTTATAGGAGATGGAAGGCGTCGTCGATCCAATTAATAGGAGACAATAGCGAGGAAAGAATAGCGCCGGCCTTTTTGACTTTTTCTACACCGAGGTTGATGCTTGATTTCTTCGTCCTGTGCTCAAGTTAGAATGAAATTATTTGATACAGCGGTTTAGCGTTAAACCCGACACCTAACAGCAAGAGAAATATCGCAGATATTTTTTCAAATCTCAAGGAAAAAGAAGGTTAATATTGTGAATATCCTTTTCCTTGTTGCATTTTTTGGTCGCAAGATGTGTAATTAAACCTAGTGCGTTTAAAACCTGCCGACTTGGCTGTGAACACTGTGGCTCAACATAAGTAGCTTTAGAATTCTGCAACTTTCATAATTATCCTGTACCACTATTGTAACAAACATTGAAACATTATACTTAGGTCGCCCTGAGGATGCCCGAACGCGCGAAATTGCTCGGGCAGGAAATAAAGAATTGGAAAATGAGTCGCCTGATTTTTCTTCCCTCACACCCCCTGGATATAGTAAATCTTGTTTAAAAATATTAGGTTTCTGGCTTATAATCTCTGCTAACGAGAATAAAGAGATGAATTCAGAACGACTTTTTCCCATTAAATTCCTTAAGCGTGCATTTCTTTGGGATTAATTAACACCGCTGTTTTCCACCAGGGCAAGAGTGCAAAGGCGACGTTTTCCTTTTTTTTTCTCTTTTCAAAGAAACTCATCTCATTATCCACTTGATTGAAAACACAAGAGCGCATTTGGCTCCAGCTTCGCATGATGTAATGCGTTGAAGGACGCATGACATTCGAATGGGTTGAAGGCGGAAATGAAAATTAAGCTAAAGGTGAAGGTGGAAATAGTTGTATGCCTACGTACAGGACGTAACAAAAGACAGTTTTGAGTGTCATCATACGTGGGTGTTTGTATGTCATTAGTTTGTGTGGGTACATTTCTAGTGGGTGAAAAACAACAATAAGTTGAAGTCGGGTGAGTGTTGTTTTTTTTTTTCGAATTTTGCATTAATGTATGCATAGAAGAGGCTTAATTTTCGAAATCGAATAACCTCTAGTGTGTATTAGTTACATTCGATATATTCTGTAATATGATAATAACATGCACATAATTGATATAAATCCACGCCACTTTTGTTCACATTATCTAGCGGCTTCTTAAATTCGTATTTACGATTTAAATCTGCGATTTGGAAGCACAGTTTATATCAACCTTGATTTTTCGAGCAAAAACTCCCATTTTAGCATAATCGGATTCAAAGTAAAATATTGAAAAATTCACACACAGGATTTTTTTATCAGTTTAGTGCGTAATCAAAGATGCGCAACTCAGAGGTGGTATAAAATGTAAGTTATTGTCAAGTTGTAATGTGGAATATCATATTTTTTCTATGCTGATTTGCACAATTATTTCTTCAAAAAAGTATAATTTCATTCACTCTGTCGATTTAGTCGATCGACATTTTTATACTTATAATTTTTATGCCTCATGTTTTCACAATTAAGATGGAAAGTTTGTTTTTTACCGAACAGTGGATAAAATAATGTTCCGTTAGATTTTCTATTGGTACGTTTCAAATAGTTAGATGAATGCAAACGAGTTTTATCGCATTGGCGTGGAGTCTGATGACTTCATTTCCATCGCCTGTTTCAGCGTGAAAACAATAGATTTGCAGAGGTAAACGTTTTTTCGTGTTTCGAATAAGAAAATGATGAGCGGATCCGGTTTCGTACGAACGATGTTGACTTTTTTGGATTTTTCGCGAACGACTGGCGCCAGTCGAGAAGCGCAGCGAAATAATAAAAATGTTCGAAAATTATGCGAGAAATTAAATTAGGAACTTATTGTAAACGGTGAGAAATTTCGGTGATAGGACTATTTAGGGCTTCATTTTATGTGGTTCGATAAATTTTGAATATTGAAACGAGTCATGTGTCAGGTATCAGCTATGCTAACAAAAGTTGAATAGACCATCATTAATCCCACAGCTTTCGGGGTACTTAGTGTTCTTCACGGTTTAGAAAGCAAAACGCTCTATTTTTCGAGGTGATTTTCCTAGGCGTCACATTGTTGGTATAGGCGTCACAAATATTTCGAATGAGTCTGACGACGGGGGATTAGTTGGTTTTCTAATCGATCGACAGTGGTTCGTCTCATGTTTCGGAGTACTCGTGTACACGGGAAGGTTCTGAGTCGAAGACATTTTTTTATACTATCTTGGAGCGCATAGGAACCCAGCTGTAATAGATTCCCTTCTCGTTGGATCGCGAAGGGAACGGCACTAAGGAAACAGAGGCTTAGGGTGTGAAAATTAGAAAAAATCACCACTAAACTTGTCTCACCCTCAGTTTGAGTATTAAGCGATTTTTTACGTGTGTGTTTCAGTCTTCATGTTCACTTGAATTGATTGACAGATTTATCACACTCAACTTGAAACTAAAACCTTCGCTTACTTGTTCAGCTAGTCGCTATCCCCCACCACCAGTTTACAGCAGTTCCATCGAGTCGAGTCTGATGATGTGAACTCTCCAGAAAAACATTTCATTTCATTTGCGTGCATTATAGAGTTGAATGGCATTCCGTTATGATGAAACTTTGAATGAAATTTCGGCAAACGTTTGTCCAAACTTTGAAATGACGAAACTCTGGTGTCGAAATGACACCTTTTTGAGCGCCAGAGTGGCAATTAACTAACTCGTATCTTACACCTTGTTCGTTGTACCTGAGCTTACTAAAATGAGACTAGCTTGACTGGTGTCTGCTCCCGGCCCTATAGATTTCTGGAAGTATGATAGATTTCTATGAACGGTAGATACGAGCATTTTCTTTTTTCCTGAAATCGATAAGCCCAACTTTATGGGGCTAAACTCGGCAGAGGTGAGTTATCCGACCGAACCAAATGACAAAAATGGAAGTAATTTATCTGCCAAAAAATGTCCACATCCACTATTTTTATTGGTTGCAGTGACAGCTGCGCCGAATTCTATGAAACCAACTTTTCCCAAAAACGAGATTTTTCTATCATTACAAAATGGAGTGAAGTGAATCAGTGACTGGATAGAGTATAGATACCCAAGCAGAAACCTTCCGGGATAGATGTAATTATCCTGAATTTGCATCTGTTTATAATTCGACTTTAGGACAATATCATACTGCCATTTGAAAATATATGTAAGTAATAACTATTCAATAAAAATGCTCAACTCACCTTGCTCTAGTGCAGTTGTAAAATGACTCTGAACCAAAATCACCCGCACTTGATTATTTCTAATCGTAAAAAAAAATTAAAATAAATTTATCCAATTCTGGGTTGTCTATCAGATATGTTGCTAATTTGCCACTTTATAACTAACACACGCACACTATTCGCGCACCACTGACAAGCGAATGTTCCGTACGAAATCTTTGCATTCGTGTTACAGTTTACTCCCTCCAAGAAGTTGAATGAGTTTTCCCCTCTTCCATTTTTTCTCCCTCCCAATTTCCCTCTTTGTAAGGGAATATTCCCACGTGAAATTTCCCACGCGATCTGAAGACAGATAACAGGTGGTCTTATTTCGTTTTTCTTCTCCTTTTTCATTCTATACCGTTAACTCCTTGTATATAATCGCTCATTAAATGGGCTGGGCCGCAACTTCCCTTACCTCCACCTACTTCCAACTTCCGTTATGGCTAATTAGTCCTTCAGACTTCCTCTAGATGTTAGCTTTCTATTCAAGTATGAGGAAATCAAAAATGAGTGCAAAAATTAGTGCCTCAGTCGGAGCGCCACGGTTCGTTGGGTTTCGAATAATTGTGAAGAAATGCCCTTTAAAAAATCCCTTTAAGTATTCGGAAGCGGATGCTTTATATTGTCATCAGTGGACGCCAAGAGAAGTAAATAGAAGTAATAAATAAGTAACAGTAAAAAAAAACAATAAACACATACTGTTATTCAATCTTTCCAAGATAACTCCTCAATTTTAATAATTCGTCAATTCCGTAAAATACCAAGGATTTCGGAAAACATCACAACATTTCTGAAAGACGTGTTGAATAAAAACTGGTCTTAATAAATTGCCAGAAAATACATAATGAAGAGTAACCATGCTTAGTTCAGCTTAAATTCATGGCATCGTCTAGAAAAATTAGGTGACAATTGAGTTATAAATGTTATTTTAAAAGAAAATCTTTCACTCGATAAATAATTGAAAAATACCCAAGGAACGAATATGTTATACAGGTACCAGTCACGCAACTTTATGTTTGAAAAGCGGCAACCCCTATTGTCATTGCAGATTCGAACTCTACTTAATATCCCATGAAAATGAGACACAATCCGAACCTGCATAAATAAATGGGCCTTAGTATTTGAGAAAAGTTGCGAAGATTTGGTACTTGATTTTCTCGTAAAAATTATGGGATACCGAAAATTAATATGAAGCAGTCAAAAATGAAATTTTAATTACTTGAAGAGTATCTGATATTAGTAAGTTGTTGCATTTGAAATCTAGTTACAATATTCAGGTTTTCTGAGAGCATTTCGACCCAAATTATCTTTTCTGAACGATGTTTTTCTTGTATTTCTTGAAAATGGATCTTATGTAAAGATAAATAATTGCATTATACACCTATACTACTTTATGCGCCACTAAAAACGCACACATCATGCAGTGGCATCGTGCAGTCGCATTTTTTACATGCCACTGGAAAATTCTTATTTTCTCGAGGTTTTTACTTCTTGAGCTTTATCGAGTTGGTGTGGTATAAGAAACCTGAACCGTCTTTGGCACGTGTAAACGGGGTCGACTGGATAGCGCCTGAGAAACAACAAGATCCTGGATCATTGTTTTAATGTAAACTCCTTTCTAAGGCAAAAAATGTACTAATTAGAAGGTAAGCTTGTTCGCATTGGGGATCCTTATCAACGCACCAAATCTATTTTTCATATTTCGAGATAATTCATTCATGCATCTGATTATAATTACGATATGATTTCGGAATTTTTATTCAACACGGATATATTGATCATCGATGGTTCGAAAAAATTGTCCTACATACTCTTGAAAGTATATAGAGCCGTAGGCCTCACGAAAAATGCCATATTTATGGTACATGAACTAAGCATGATGTACTAGCTGAATGGTCAGCTGGGAAAATGTGAAGTTGGCTTGATTGTTTTTATTGTTACTTGGAATGTGACGTGATTCTATAATACCCAGCTTGATCGACAAGACCACCAAATCGAATTCCCTCAAAATTAACAACTACGGTCGTAGAGACTAATGGTCCTACATACCTACTCGTAGGAGAGAAGAGTAAAGAAGAGTAAAATACTCGTACAATACTCATTATTGAGATTTTTTTTTTTGTTGAAAATTCGAAATTATGGTTTGTTATTCAACAATAAATATTATTATTTAATAATAAACCATTGTAATCACCCAAGAAAAAAGCATTGTCTAAACCCCTCAAAATTTAATGTTTTGCGTTTCAAGGCATGTAAAATCCCAATATCCAATAAAAAAATTCTGTCCGTCCGCCGTCAACACTTTTCCGACGAAATTATAGAAGCACAACTTTTGACATTTGACAAAATCAATCTTGGCCTCACAATTTTTTAACCAAATCGCCACCTCAATTTTAAGGGTACTTTAGGCAAGTTTTGAGGGGGAGAAAAAATGCGAAAACAATTTTCTAACCCCCCTTAAAATTTGATGTTTTACGTTTCACAGCATGTAGATACCCAATAAAAAAAAATCTGTCCGTACACCGTCAACAGATTCCTGACGAAACTATAAAAGCAAAATTCTTGAACTTACACAAAAAATCAATTTTGGCCAGACAACGTCTAATTCTTTAACCAAATCGCTACCTCAATTTTAAGGGTATCTGTGGGGGTTTTGAGGGGGAGAAAAGTCGTAGTTTCCAACTCTTTTCAGAAAAAAATGTATTTGGTTTCAATTTATATATATTTTGCTGAATCGAATGCGACCATCGCTGGGTCGACAGCTTTATTGGTTCTCAAGTAATCGCAGCTTTTGTGTTGAATTCCGGAGATTTTCAGTAATTTGGCATGAGGATATAACTTAAGCGCTCTTGAAGCTACGAAAATCGTTCTATACTCTTTGGAACGGTCGTCAAACTCTATCTTCAACTGCACAATTAGGCGAAAAGTTTAGCTTTGAAGTTTGAAATTAAGAAAAATAAAAACGTTTAAATTAAATCGTTGCTACTTGAGTTTGCTATTTATATGTATAATTGTAATAAATGAAAAAAAAAAAAAAAAAAAAAAAAAAAAAGTTACCAATCTGTTTTTCTGTGGGAAAGTTCACAAAAAAATGTTCGGAATAATTACTACAGAAACGGATGATCTTCTTTAATCATAATTGAAGCGAAGGAATAATAAACCACTGTACAATGGTTTGCAGCGTTGTTCTTTACTGGGCACTAGCTCCTACAATATGAGGAGGTATGATATGAAGAGAGCGAAACCTGGACGATTTACCCGTGTTATAAATAGGTAAAACATCTTCTCAGACCACTATTTCACATCGTGTTGTTAGCAGAATATGAGCAAAGTTTCCTTCATACATTTTTGTACTTCGGTTGAAACGGAAGAAACACCAGGCTATACTTTCAATGCCCGCCAAGCACTTCAGGCATCATCAGGGCTTTGTCAGACCATCAGGTCTACGGCCCTCAAATGTTCCAACATTGAACATTCCCATTGATATTTCACCGGTAAAATCAATGTTGAAATCACATTTTGGTGAACATTAGTGCTTCGGTAGTCTTTACCTCGTTAATCTCGGCAGAAACTGTGATGGTTTCAACCTTCATCGATCAATACAGAATTCTGCACATAATAATTGGCTTCCGCACTAGCGTTATGAGTGTGCCGAGCTGAAAGCATATAAAAGCTACGATGTTTTCGTTGTCTATTATATCCCTTCCTCCCCTTGAGGGAGGAAACCTGCGACGAATCCTGATGTGATTCTCCGATTTCAATTTTATTCTGCCAAGATCTTTCGCACCTTCGGGCATCTTCTGGGCGTTGTAGAACCAAACGCCCCAAAGAACTAGAGAATGAGTCGCCTCAAATTCCTCCGCTCTACCTGACACCAGAAGAAAGATAATATTTGTAACAAATAAGATTATAAGGTCTTCATGGTTTTTATTATTGAATATTCATAATCTACACTAGAAATCGACATTGTCATCTTCCTTCTCAAGACCATAAGAAAACGAAATGCCTCACACACAGTCATATTTTGTACGTCTGTCTCGTCTCAGACAACTCAATCTCGTTGTTTACCATGCGACGGACAGAAAAGTCCTTTCAATTATTCACGGTGCAAGAAAAGAACAGTAATTTCATTGAAATCGGTCATTTTCGAGATCAAAACGTGACCCTTTGGAACCTATAGTTTGTCTCGTCCGTGTGGGTGGTGTCAAAATGATAATCACAGTGCTTTTTCCTTATTTTGTACGTTGTTAAAGTTTTTTGTTGGAATTATGAATGAGATGGACAGAGAAAAGTGTCATCGAAATCGGTTAGGGGCCTCATTCATGGGTGTGCCCACAACCCACATGAACCCCCCACTTGAGGTGCGGCCCAGTGATTACAGTTATAAATGCGGCCTGTGGGTGTGGCTCTACCCTCTCATTTGGAAAAAAGAAAACGAAAACTCAACTCTTCCGAGTAAGGATGTACTCTTCAACTTTTTTTCTGACTGTGGTTTATTGTTGTGGAGAGGGTGATAAGAGACAGCGGATTCAGGTAGCTACGTAATGACCACCGCCCACTTGATTGCTGACCTATCAGCCTACTATTACTATAATACTAGACTATCACGACGCTCAGCAATTACCTTACAGATTTGACTTTCTGGCGATTTAATTACACTGCTAATTCAAGAAATTATTTTCCTTGACCACGGAGCATGTATTCTGCTCTCAGTTACCTATATAGGGGGTGGTTCGAAGGGTCACAACCAACAGTAACCGCATTTTGCACAAAGTTCAAATTAAATGTGATCAACCTACCCCTAATGAATTCATTTTTATTTCAAGTGACACTGAGTAGGCGGTCAGTTATAAATTAAAACGGTGGTTGAATATGTAATCATGATTTATGTAACGCATTGGTGGTTGTTCCACGAGTAAAGGCTTACCTCTTAACCCTTCTAATTTTTGAGGGAGATAGGAACTAAAAATGTTACTGTCGTATCCTTTCAGTTACATTTCCGTTGCCACCGGCCACCCTACATACGAGTATTACAATGTTTTCAGTTTACTTGTTCATCAATTGTCGATGTAATACACATTAGTTCCTCACAATTTTTTCTTAGAATTAAATAATTACAAATAGGCGCATTTTAGCCTTCTAATTATTTTTGGAATTGAGACTGTCAATAGAGAACCACTTCAGTTACTCCTACTAACATTACTAAAGGATGACTTATGTAAAGATTGACGTAGCAAAGGATTACAAAAATAAAAAAAGGATCTATCTTGAAATCGGTACAGAGATGGGAAATGTTAGCTAGTTTCATAAACGGTCACCATTGAACCCTCAGCTTAAATTATTCATTTTATTCCTAAATGCATTATTTTTTAAATAACATGTGTTTTTGTCATTTATAAACCAATCATCTCCTGAAATCAGTGCACTTTTTTAGACTCTTGCTCCTGGACGAAGAGAGATCCAACGAATGTATGGCGATTCTCTGTAGGAATGAGCAGGTTTTGGCTCTAATGCCAATAAAATCTAGCCATGTGCTAATGTGTCACAGTTAGAATTTTCCCGGAATCAATCTCACGGTAGCGATGTCTGAGCTGTTGCTGGGTGCCAGAAATTGAGGTTTTCACATGATTAGCAGACTTTGCATTAAAAAGGGAATTTCTGTCATGGCGATACTCATTTGGATTTCCATGGTAATTTACGTTTAAAAGTACTCAAAAATACTTATTTTCCAGAAATTATTTTCCAAGTGAAGGTGCAAAACTAGAGCTTTTTGGATTTTTGATAACACTCAGCACTTCGTATTTTTTTCTATTTTGATATTTACAGGCCTTGGGAGTCAATATTTATCAACGGTTAAGGTCTTGAAAAAATATTATGCCGGGCAAATTAAGTCTCATCGCTTTGGGTCTCCTTGCTAGTTTTTCAGTAATCCGTTTATTGATTTCCAGGGGGTGTGAGGGGGAGAAAAACCAGGCGATTCATTCTCCGATTTTTTATTTGCTGGTCGAGCACTTATATAAAACACCCCTGGACATCAAAAAATGCGACCTCAAGGAAAAGAAGAATTTTTTATAGTACTAACGTTGTGGCCTTTCAATGAGTTTCTCGATTTTATAAAATTGGTGATAACTGCCGACTCAAACATGGTAGTAACCTTTGGTTACTAATTTTTATTAATTTTCATCGTTATCAGTTCATTATCGTTTAGTAGTTGATACAATCGTATTATTGGTATTTTCACATTTATCAAATAAGTACATTAGAAAATAAATAAACGTAAATTTTACCAGGCGACTTTTTTTTTGGCTTCGGTATCGGAAAGAAAAGTATGATATTGATCAAGACGCTTCCAACAAATTCTGGCCGTTTACTTTGAAGCTCTCAAGTTCTGTCTGAATTATGCCGACCACTGTGTCTAGCACGATCCTGGTGTTCGTCGGTCCTTTTAATTGCTACCTACATCTGTATCTGAAACGAATAAATCACAGCTCGCTCCGACAGAGGAATTCGAACGGACACCGAATGACGGGAATTCCACCTTGTCGCATTTTCCAATCGTCCCGAAGTTTTTTCATGTTCGCTGTTTTCGGGGAAATTAAATAAAAGATGGAAGAACGACCAGATAATATTTAGTAGCTGGTTGATGTGATATATCCCTCTCACAGCTGCTTAACTATCTCGTTTCGATTATATTTTCGTATCGGAGACTCTTCTCGTAAGCTCATCTCGGTGTAAAATTTACAACTTTGAAGAATTCTAATCATAAGGATTTCTTACAATGGGAGAAATAGTTTTCATTCAACAGTATAGGTACCTATCCGTTTATAAAATTTGTCTCATAAATCTCCAATATTTATGATGGTTTTTTTCAAATTTGAGATTGGCATATTTGTTTGTATTGATTTTGATTACAGGTGAATTCTGAGCACAGTACAGCTCCTCTGTGAGTTAGCTTATATGTTTCTTATCTAACAACATGATGTTTTAGATAAAAAGTTCACCATTTCCTTCATCTCCTTATCAGGTGGTTAAAGACCTTTCTGAACACGGTCTCGAGACCGCGAAAGAATTTCTTGTCTTCGGCCCGCTTTGAAATCGAAAGGCCAAAAAAAACTGTCTCGATGTAAATTAGTGGTCTGACTTTCAGCTTTAAGGGGAAGTACAAAAGGAGAAAAAGGATCCGAACGGAGGAAAGAGGCGATCAAAGTGTACTATATCGTCAATATTGGTGAATTCACCCCCGGAAATATTGAATTAATTTCGAAATGAGCTAGTGTCGAATATTGAATCTTCGCAAAAATCAGTGATCTTAGCCTGTTTTCATAATGTAATCGAAATTTGATAATTAAAACCTATAGCCTCAGAAGTCGCTTAGTTAATATTTCCACATCCTCCGACTATGCGTTGTTTTTGAGGACTTCATTATCCGACATAGTAACGGTTATTTTAACTCTTGTTTATGGCAATGTGATTGTCAATAACTCAACAGAGTCGGCGAATGCCGAAAAAATCGCGCCTAGTTTAATTTGCTGTGTTAACTTACCAGTCTCTTAACTTCCTGTCTAGCTCATCTTGTCTCTTCATCTCATCCCACACAAACACATACAACACGTTGTGCCTACAAGTCCGCCCACATTAAGAAGGAATTAGGATGCCATGAGGAGAGAAAAAATCAGAGGTCAGAAGGTCGAGAGGAAGCTTGTATTATAACATGACCCTCAACGCTGATCTAGAGGGGATAGAGTTGTTTGAAGATGAATCAGTGCTCAACGTCTACGTACGCTAGATTACTACCTAATCTGGTTGATAATTGAGTAAGTTTGTATAAAAAAATGCTAAATGGTACTGACCTGGTTTCAAATTAGTCTAATTCACGCCACGGAGTAATTCTCATGCTAAGGTAACGGGTCGACTCCTGACTGGTAAGTAGGGTAACCTAAATCTAGTCTGTATCGTGAAGCGAAAAAAGCAGTATATGCCTACAGGTTATATTGTCAAATTCACCATAGTACCGATAGTATTTGTTGGAAAAATTCGATCTACCAAAGATCGATAAAAATCTTGAAGATACAAAGAGTCTTCAATTGCTAGAAATCAATTGGTTTGTCAACCGATTTTACCAACGGTTACAGGAGTGTTTCCGGCATGCCGCATTGATGCCCTGAAGATGCCGAAACGAGAGAAAAGTGAAGTTAACTATAGGTTTAACTATAGGGCTATTAACGAGGGCTATCCTGAAGAGACCCACAGCTCCGAAAGCGTTAAACCTCGCACTATAAGGATTGTGCACTAGAGAGGAAGTCCACTAATTTACTCTCTATCTTCAACCTCGAACAGCGACAAACAACAGTGAATTCAATAATAGGTTGATATTCAGTTTGATAGCCCAATCGTTGAATGTTCTTTGAACTCAATTTTAAAAATTTCATTCAGTCAACCCTAACATTTTTCTCAGAAGTATCGTTTTTTTTTCATTTCGAAAAGAGGGCTAGTTCCTTAATAAGACATTTGATTCAGCAGTTGTTAAAGTCTACTAGTCTTCTGAAAAACGGCAGGATTCCGACAAAAAAGCGGTAATAATGTTGAAGAAAAATATGAGTTAGAAAAAACCTCTTGCCACTGTTGACCAAATACGGAATACAGACCTCTAAAACGAGCGGAAACCTTTTTTCTTAAACCGCTGACTGTAAACTCGCAGAAAATGCTATCACTTACTTAATTTTTTTTTTTCATTTTTAGTTCCAAGTAGTCGAGATGTGGCGCAAATAATTTGCTTTCAATGCTGATATTTTAAATATTTGGTCAAATTACGAACCATTATTTCAAAGCAGACGGTTAATATTTAACAGTAAAATTTACTTGTATTCGCTCGCATTTTAAATAAAAATCTTCAAATCTTTTCTTTAACGAACCGTCTATTAGGCCAAAATAACGCGAATTGGACCCTGTTCTATATAGTATTTTGCAGCTTTTGCAGCAGCTTAAAATACAATTGTGATGATAGAACTTTAATAATTGTCGACACCCACTTTCGAAATTTTTTTCGAAAGTTGCGTTGGAATGAAGCACTGTCGAACCTACGAGAGCTGTAGGAGTTATTTTCTTTGATTTAATGGTCATTATAGAACACGCTTTGTGATTGACAACCTTGCTTCCTCCATTACCTTGTTATAGGTCAACAGGGCCGTATTATATTTTAGCTTGTATATGCAACGATTGTACGAGCAATTTTGATATTTATTGGAATTCAATAACGAGACAAGCATGACGAATTTCCGACCGATTAGGTATACGAATAAGGCTACAGCTGTTGAGGGCAAGGATAAGAAAAACCTACGTAATCTTCGAAGGGAAAAATTAACATTGCAAATTCCGTGAGCCCGAGCCGATGACTAAGCAAACGGTGAATTCTCGAATTGTAATTTCTGAATCGTAATTTTTGAATTCTAATTCTGGTATGGAGCAGTAATTGTAAATCAGGCTGCGAGTTATTTCTTTGATGCCCAATCAATCATACAAGTAACGTGTGCTTCATTTTTGTTTGTGGGATGTAAATTGTGAATAATTGCATTGACTGTCGGTCATCAGAGCCTTGTCAATTAGGCGAACCGTTACCAACGTTACGGTCATGAAGAATTGTTGTACAATTATTTAACTCTACGTATACCTTTAGATAATTGGTGAATTGAATTCGTGAGTGTTAAACATTATTTCAACAATTGTGACCAAAATATAACACCTAACTTGCTCCATACTATATTTTTCAATTTTCCAGGTTGATAATAAATGCGAATTTTTTTTCCAAGTACAAGCGATCATGTTTCAGACGGGTTTGATGATTCGAAAAAGATCGAATGCACGCCCACACACCGCCTACAGATATTAGGTATCATTAGGCAGTAATCGTACTCAAGCACGGTGGACCCTCTACATACTCTTATACCTACTATACTTAGGTCTAAGAAGTGATTGAAACCTACATCAAGCCCAAGATGAGCAATTCGTTTTTTTACGATTTAATGACTTCTTCCTCTACGACCCTCCCATGAAATGACTGGATATGATGAACAGGGTCTTGGCACCCGCTGCGATTGACAAATTGAACACGTCTTATCGATGAATGACTGCCCGAGGGACCTTACACCGGACTTGCTTGATAAAACTTCCGCCACAATGCTCAAAATAACGATAGGAGATTCAATTTGGTGCAAAGATGCACTATTGAGGTGCTAACTAATTTAATATCTCTTGCTGTCTGAACGGCTCTGTTTCCTTGCCAACCGTTGGCATGCTTCAACATTGAGGGACAATTAATTTTTGTGTAGATAATAGCTGTCTTTCCGTTGGAAAAACACGGCGCGTGGAAAGTGCGAGGAAACCGCCGAGGGGAAAACGGGGATGGAAAGCGTGGTGGCATTTTAATTTCGCTGTTCTTCGGAAAATCGTGGCACGTCGTAGTGAATGGCAGAGAATTTGCCAAGGGATGAAATGTGAAGGGAAAACTGTGAAGGGGTTTTTCAACTGAAGCAAAGTTGTAGCAGAATTAGACGTAACAACTTTAAGTTTTCCAAGATTTGTAACTTGCACAGTGGATAACTCAAAGAAAAATTCGTCAATTCAGATGTTTGAATATACCAAAAGATAGGTAATTTAAGTGTCCACATTTTCCTAATGTAATGTACCTATCCATTTTTCAACCGTTTTTGCGTTATTCTACAATAATAGTGGACTATACACGAAAAAATCACATTTTTCAACTTTAAACGTTATTTTCATCTATTTAGTGCGAAAGAAACAAAGAATGAACCATATATTATTGATATACACATCATCAACTATCATTATGCTGAATTTGAGCGAAATCTATTTCAAAAAATGTTTCGCGAAAAATCCAAGGGGAACCCCTGCGATTTTTTTCAACCGATCAGTTAACGATTTTTTACTCGTCTTCCAATACAGATAAAAATCTGAAATTTTTAGGAAAGTTGTGTCTTACCAAGATGTATTTTTGGGATTTTTTTTATTTCTCGGAAAAATCTGCAAGTGGTCCAAAAAAATTGGTTTTTAAAAGCTCAAAAATTGGACTTTAACCGTGATTTTCGGGGTCAAAATAAATGCAAATCAATTGTTTTATTATGCAGGAGTCTTCATTTGAACGCCTTACATACGTACATAGCAAAAAATTTGGTGAAAACAATTTAAACAGAGCCAGAGAAATTATTTTCCGTAAATCGAGCTTTTCGCCGGCCGAAATTCCGAGCTCCGCTGGCATCGGTAATAGTGAAAAATTAAATTTTCAATTTTGAAAGCTATTCTTATAGGAAATTTAACGCTGAATCCGAATATGACGTTAAAACGGCGGAAATTTCACGACAACTATCAGTTTTTCCAGTTTAATACCACGCCACTCCTACGTTATTCAACTTTGAAATTCCGTTGCAAATACTTACAGTACTGTTCAAATTTGATGAATTAATGATTCCTGGAGGAAATTAGGCGTAGAATTCGAATTTAAAGTGAAAACAAACAAAATCGAACGATTAATAATGTTTTTCGAATTTTTTTCGATTTTCGTACTTTTGAAGTTTCAACTTAGGGATTTTTTTTGTCACGTTTCCGAAATGGAAACAATTAGGTGCTGTGGAAGGAAGAGAACGAAATTTAACGTAGAATCGATTAAAAATTAGAAAATGGCTAGCGTATATGATAGCTCTCGAGATATTATTACACTTTATGTCAAAAAACGTGTTTTGACTTCCTTTAAACGTTAATATAACTCCTCGGGGACATAACATGGCGCCGAGTTCTTTCGCCTCTTCAGGCCTCATCGGGCTTTGAGGAACCATTTGAGCTACCGCTTTCTGCTTTGAATTTTATTTTATTTTCCAGCGTATCAGGTATCATGTTGCAGAGCAGTATCCTTCAACCGCTTTTCTTAGGATATCGTCCGATTCACTTCAATAAAGATCCAGTGAATGTAATCAGCGAAAGAAAAAATATCAAAAAAGAGCGAGATATTTCATTGTCTCATTTCAAGTAACAGCTTCCATCATTTTACTCAAGTATTTCATTGCGTACTACTCCCTCGTGTCGCGCTCATTCGCTACTATAGATTTTTTTCTGTGAATGAAAATTTCCTCTCCGGATTCAGTCAGGAGGTGGTCAACAATGACGGAGGAAACTCGATTCCGAAATCTGGAAAAAACACGAAATCTCGGACATATTCGGCAGGCGAAACGAATCGGATCGGCCGACCGTAAACTTCCGAGAACTCTACTGTCCCGTTTCTGTACTAACTTGTCTAGTGAACGTTAGTCTCAGCTTTATGAATCGGAATTTGATTCACCGTCACATCAATGTGATAATGCGCGTCACTACAAGGAACTGATTACCTGCCGTTAGGTGTAGTTAAACATTTGAATCAATGACTTTTTCTTTATTAAGTTATTGAAGGATAAAGTGAGAAATGTGCGAAAATTTGATTAGTTGGAAAGGCAATTGTGTGCCACTGGCCAGGTATGAGTTCTATCGCTAATTTGTGGCAAAAATTGTCCTATAATATTTTTTAAACTCACTTCCCTATTTTTTTT
The DNA here is from genome assembly GCA_037159825.1 of Tupiocoris notatus. Taxonomy (NCBI): domain Eukaryota; kingdom Metazoa; phylum Arthropoda; class Insecta; order Hemiptera; family Miridae; genus Tupiocoris; species Tupiocoris notatus. The sequence continues at coordinate 76,179 of JASJUZ010000442.1, read as the reverse complement.
CTTTCAAGATTGTTTTTGTGTTTTCGATGCTAACTCAATAAAACCGCTCTTCCTTAAGTATGGGAGTAAATTCGATTCTAATTCCTTAATTTCCTTGCCTGCAAAAAGTCGAGTTCGGTACAGCGAGTTAGAATTAGCTCTCCAAAACCGAACATTATTGAGTCCTCCTCCTTTCGCTCTACTATTCAATAATAAACCGAAGTCTTTTTTCACATACGAGGTCAAACTGCACCAATGCATAATAGAATAGGACCACACACTGTTCACTAAGTTTCGCGGGGTGCGGGGACTGAGTGCCTTGAGATTGGTCTATCTGAACGTCAATTTTCCATCACTTTCTTTGAAGATTCGTTTAATTCTCGCTAAACCTAACATTACCAAGAGCGAAAAACCAATTCAATTGAAATGTGTTTTCTCATTTTTGCTAAATGCATGCGCGGAACTCGAAAATAAATATACTAATAGATTGAAAACCAGTTAATTGTCTTCGGAGGGTTTATGTTATTTATTTTTCTGGAATATCGAAAAACCGACAAAAGACTGGAAAGGTCGCGTTTACGCAAAACAGCCGAACGGCAAACGGAATGTGTAAATTCTTGAGTCCCCACGCTGGTCTCTTCCCTCCTTATAGGCTCCCTTGGGCACTAAGAGACGTCTGAGAAGATTCTACTCTTGGAGAAGTCGTAAATCTGTCTTCGGTGGCTCGACGGTAGTACGAAGAACGGGTAGGGATCCGGAGGGGACAAGCAAACTGTTGAAGGGCTACGTGTACCTCTTTTCCGCGAGACGCCCAACCTCAGTTGTTCCATGTAGAGTATAGTTCGATTTTTACTTCCATGTTTACGTTGTAAGAAGCTCTGATTGTAATAGTCTTGTAAGTGAATTTGGATCGAAGATGAATTTGAAGCAAAAATCACTGTCCCGTACTCGGAAAAACTTTTTGATGCACGTGCCAGATAATCTGTCCTTTGTCAAAAAAGGAAAAAATCGATATAAACCCATGAAAAAAAAACAATTAGACCGGTAATATTCCCAGGAAGTGTTCTCCTAGTAAACGTGTGAAATCAGACGTCACTGAATTTTCGATCACAAACAGTACTTTTTTTATAAAGGCGTACCTATATTATAAACGTTCAAAGTTTTGCCTATTGTAATTTCTACAATAAAAGAAATTACATTAGGCAAAACTTTGAACGTTTATAATATACGCCTTTATAAAAAAAAGGTACTGTTTGTGATCGATATTATGTTATCGCGCAATGTCTTGAACTTGAAATGTTTGTATTTGGCGTGTTTAGATGACTCCTCGGTATTGTTAGGGCCGCACATTCTACGTAATTTGACATTTTCGTAGTTTTTTTTGCGCGTCAAACTACTTTTGGGTCTGTGGAAGAAACAGTTCAATTTTCGCAGGTTTAGTGTCAAAACATTGAGTAAAAAGACGCATTAATCATGATTTTAATTTGTTTTGAACTAAACGAAAACTCGGCTCCTGATCTCGACTAATCGACCAAGTGCCATGCGGGCTCTATAAAAGTACTTCTCAGCGACTCTAATGGAGTTGATCGTAGGATGCTTCTCCGCCTCTCATCCCCCTAATAATCATAAACGATATCTGATTATGTTAATTGAACTGATGTGTGAATTGGATTGTATATTAAAACGTGGCTTATTGAAAACAGTAGGACCGTTTCCCTGAATTGTTCGGCAACAATAATTATAATTTTCATGCACATGCATTAAAAAGAGTCAGCTCTTGAGCTCTTCATATCCCGAATTCTCATATTAATGAGATTCAGAACAGCTTTCGTCCAGTTATCGTATTTCAGTTTTATAAAATTTGTGATTAGGTATATACAGATATGGACTGTAAATAATCTGTATATATATTTGTCGAATATCTTTGTTCAGGGTTATTTATAATAGATTCGAAACTTAATTCAGAGGGGTGACGTTGTTGATGTAAATGATTTATGTCCAAAAATTCCTTAGCTAAGAAGTAATAAGCATGTGATCATTAAAACACTATTGCAGGTAGTTATCAAGGAAGTTATTATTATTAAATTCTTCTATAGTACTATTCAACCTTTTTGGAAATTAATTAGAAAAAAAAAAAACTCAATATTGAAGTTGTCAGTAGGCAAAATGACTCCAAGACAGCTGCTACTGGAAAGTCGCAAATCATACAACGTAATTTGATTCAATTAATCGTGAGTTTGCAAATCCTCAAACGTGGGAAATCGCATTTGTAGCTTGGGTTCAATACGAAGTGCGATTATGAAGAGGTTTCAGCTTTCGACCATAGGTACAGTCTGAAGTATGATCGTCGTCGTGGAATCAAAATCATTTCCAATTTTTTAATAGCTTCTTTAGGTCCTCTAGCTGATGAGTAAAATCATAAATAACAAAATCCTGATGAAATTTATTCAAGGAAGAACATCAGGTTAAGGACTTAAATTCTATAGGATGAGGCATCTGCCAAATGAAGTTAAGGCTCATGACTGTAATGAACCTATGGATTTAGGCAACCTTTTGCATACTATCAAGTGTGTAGTGCTGTACATCATAAGAAATGATCTTTTATCTATGTATCCCATGAAATGTAATCGTTCTTGAATATATACTAGTAATTTGTACTCATAGCTCTTATTTTGAAAGCTTGAACTCTTTTCTTCCTCTACAGGTAAACCGTTAAAAATATCCCATTTTGTTTGAAACCGAGACAAGAACCGAAATTATTTTACTCAACAAAATATCTGTTAATTTCAGCAATAATAACATGAAAAAAGCAAAAAATGTTATATTCCTGATTTTCTCCTCTGAAACCTTATTTTGGTAACGTGGTGATGATTTCAGAATAGGAGCATGAAGAAGTGACGTATTGGTAGTGTAGTGGTTTGTCTCCTGGAGGAGAGTACGGGTTACTATAGCAGTCGGTGGGAGCGTTCCTGGTAGGGAGGGTATACGGGTGTCTTCTGAATACGGAGAGCGGGCACGGGTGTCTTCTGGATATTTGCATAAAGCATGGGAGGGGAAAAGAAGCCGAAAGCTACCGGCGTAAAGTCTTCCCGTAAAGTCCGTCTAAGTCCGCATACTTGGACCAGCATACCCTTCTCAACAGTTCGTTTTATTTCTATCGCAAAAGGGCTCCTCCTCACAAACCCTTGGAGGCTTTGCATCTCAGAAGCCGCCTTCATTTAAATTTCCCCTCCGAGACTCAGTTGCAAAACGAAAGGAACATTTATAGAAAAAAATCCATTTTTTACCCACGCGCGAGGTTCTTGGTCACTTGTTGTTTTTTTACTTTCTTCTTTCATTCCCCTTTGTGTCGGTGCCATTGGCTACTGTACGGACCTTTTCATGATTCTACATGTCCTCAGTGATATATCGAACGTTGGTACTCAGACTAAAAAACAAACGGAAAATAGAAAAAGTTTTGAACGTCTTTAGCGGCTGCATAATGTATGCACCCAAGCTGCCAGATACATTGAACAGATATACTGCCTTATGCTAATTCAAGGTAGCTACAAACTACTAGAACCTACCAACTATTTTCGAAATACCATCAATAAAGACAAAAGAGCTCTGAGCATTTTTTTTTGTCGAAGAACATTATATTTACTTTTCTGTCTTTAAAATATTATTTGATTATTATTTGAGGGTCAGCGGTCTATACGAAAAATTTATAATTTAATCATAATAGTTCTATAATAATTCAAAATAAAAATATTTCGTGGCGACTTCAACGCAAATTTAGATTAATGATTCGAATCTACTGATTTGCACCGATTCCTCGTGTATTCCTCAACGTCAATAATACACTGCTTTTCTATACCACTAGAAGGAAATATTTTATTTCGCGATATGAAGCTCGATTTCACAAAACAATTGGACGCGAATCTAAAATTTCGAATAGACAATTCTATATAAGGAAAAACGGATAGTTCCAATTAGGAGCAACTTATTTCCAGTTTCTGGCCCTCTTTTATTCTTTTGCTTTGCATGGGCCTGAGTTTATCTTTCCAAAAAATATTTGCTTTCCGAATCTTCCCGATAATTTTCCCTTTCAAGCAAAATAAGAAAGAGGAACTAACAACTTTGTCCAGCGGTTTTCTTTATCTTCTTGGATCTTGGAAATCATGAACCGGTAAAGTATAGGTAATTGGGCTCCCTATATTTACAACTTAATATTCACAACACCCGAGTAATTTACATCAAGGAGCATACCAGCTTTGTAAATATTTAGTGCCAGAAGGCACGGAAATTGAAGAAAACCTCTTGCCAACACTTGAATAAAAAAAGAAAAATCTCTCGTTAAAAGGGAACCGACGAAATCGGAAACTCTTCACGGTTCATCACGTTTTGGAGCTTCGAAAAAATGGTTCTAAATAAAAAAAAAATAGTGCCAGACTGGACTAAAGAAAAACTAAAATGACAGGATTTTTATCAAGGAAATGGACTTGTTTAGTCATGCTTCTTGCTCTTGCCTGCCTCGGCCGTTTTCCATCGAGACGTTATAACGGTATTCTGATCAGAACGAAAGCGACATTTCTGAAGTAGACGGGATTGTTGAAGCCAAAAAAAAAAAAAATAAATAAAAAATACAACGGAAAAGGAGTGAGTGATAAACTTCTGACTATAATAATTAGAAGGAATGAGTGTGAGGAAATTAAAGCTTAGTAAGTTTTGTGTAAATTAAATTCCCAGAAAACTTACTTACCTTATGCGGAAAAGACATGAATGAATTGGTACTCACCTGAAACAGAAATTGACAGACGTACTTTCGCTGATTTAGGAAGCTAAATGGCGAAGAATGATTACAGATCGAAAGTATGGATACTTCATTAGGGACGAAATTATTTGCAATAATTGACTCTTGCGATAATAGAGTAAATTACACATAGACTTCAAGCTAGTTCGTGTCATATGGGACGAGCTCCCTAATGTTGACCCTCAATCAACTGCAAAAGGGCCTCTCATGATTTTCTTTTGTCGCAAGAGATTGCGTTTAATTCCAATCAGTCAAACGACCGATTTGGCATTATGATACCGATCCTATCAGTTACGGCAACCGTTAGTATCTTCCACTCATCTTAATACCAATTTTTCTCTACCAGTTACCATCCAAAAATCTTTTACAACGCATCCGAAAAATTCAAAAAATAAATTTTGACTCGCACTAGGTTCCTATTGAAACAATTCGACAACACTATTAGTCCAAACGCTTTCTGATTTCGCAAGGATTTCAAAACATAATGATCATCCAAATTGAAGCTTTTAATCATGAATAGCTTGCATAATTTAGTATTTCACTGTGTGCTACTAGAAAGTCCTTGAGATTAAATGTCTTTAATCCAGCGATTCACACGGCACCAATCATTTTCGGAGCAAGGTTGTTACTGAGCTCATTCGATCGTTTGATTGCTTAAGAACTCGAAGAGAACAGATTTATTGACGAAAAGCTGCAAAGTAGCGAATAATTGTTCGTCGGCAATATACTCTACTCGAAAATCCTTGGAAAGGCTTTCAATTATTGATAGACTGAATATCAAACTTAGAAAATCTTGAGATGGCATGTAAGCCTATAGGATGGTCTTACATATTCTTCAGGTTGTTGAACTTTTGATTTATTATTCAATAAAAAAAATAATAAAAAAATTGTATCGCCCAGCAGAAAAATTTTCTAACCCCCTCAAAATTTGATGTTTCACGTTTCAAGGCATGTAAAATCCAAATAGCCAATTAAAAAAAAAAACAATTGTGTCCGTACGCCGTCAACACTTTTGTGACGAAACTATAAGAGCTGAATTCTTGAAATTTTCACCAAAAATCAATTTTGGCCTGACAATGGCTAATTCTTCGTTGGTTCTGGGGGGAGACAATTCGTAGTTTCCAACGCTTTTCAGAAAAAGGTGTATTTGGTATCAATTTCTATGAATTTTTGAACGCTGAATCAAACGCTGCATCGCGGGGTTGACAGATTTATTAGTTCTCGAGGTATCGCAGCTTTTGTGTAAAATTTGAGAGATTTTCACATATTTGGCATGAGGCTGTAACTCGAGAATTCTTGGAGCTACAAAAATCGTTCTATACTCGTTGGAATGCTCGTCAAACACTTTCTTCAACTTCACCGTTAGGCAAACAATTTAGCTGTTTTTGAAAATTAAGAAAAATAGATACGATTCAAATCACAATAGTTGCTGAGGAGTTTTTCCTTAAAGTTGCCAATCTGTTGTTGGAATCGTTCACAAATGTTCGGAATTGTTACTATCTCAAATGGATGGTCTTCTTACATCATTAGTGAAACAAAGGGATAATAAACCACTGTACAATCATTTGCAGCGTTTTTTTCAAATGTTCATGAATTGAGGGGAAAATTACTATGTGAACCATTCTTCATTAATTTCCTTACATTTTTCAGAGCCTTTTTTGTTATCGGTGGAGGTGGTTCATGTGGCACCTACAAACATTGGGGTACCACGTAGACTTCTGCTGTCCTGAAGATGCCACACATAATTTTACATAAATTATTAAAGCAGAATTACGGAATACTAGTTTGTGGTTTAACGTTTGAGTTCAATTCATCTTTAGTGTCCAATGCTCCTGTCAAATCTTTCTGCGTTTTTTTTGCGTTGAACATTGTGATTCTCCAATGACTATATGTATCCTCAGCTTCAAAGATCCCACGAGTGAGCACCGGGAAGACGCACCTAAAGATTCGGTTTTCCAACCGTCCCTCATAGTTTTCCTAATTTCCTCCCAATGACACAAGGGCCCGAAAATCCCAATAAACCACAATGAGTCCCACGCGACAGAGATTCCACTGAATCACTATGTGCGAGACTGTAGGCGTGGACCAGTCATTAACCCCCCCTTAACCTCTCTCTTACCCTATACTCCAGGTACACGCCCTAAGCCCCCAACTCCTTGAAAAAAAAACTTCATCCTTTTTCAATACGTTCCCTAATGACAGAGACGGCCAGGATAGGACATGATCACTGCAATCACACACAGACGCACGCACACATGACTATGGGGCATCTTTCATTCATGAGGTGTGTCAACTTCTTCCCGGTGGATTTTTTTTCGATTTTTTCCCCCGAGTATCTTCAATCTTACTTGATGCTTCGTGCGGCGCCCACACGTCAAAAATGATGGATTTTCTTTCTTGCACGTTATGCTTTCTGAAATTTTACATACTTGCATTAGGAACTTCGATTTTTGTCAATTTAAAGACTCGCGCCTGCGTTCACTTTGTTGCAATCTAGAGCTTAGAATAATATTCTGAATTGCGCTCACACCAAAAAAGATGCGAAATTCGGTCCCTCTTGTGTCAGGTTTATGAACAAATTCGTTACTTGATTTTTTCGTCATTTTTCGCAAGCGTATAAACCACAAGCTTTGAAAATGAGTGGTATGCGGATTTTGAAGTACAACGTGGAATGGTAATTTATGACCGTTACCAACTCAACTAAGAAGTGGACGATTTCCTAAGCAGCGAGTCTCAAAAGTGCCGTGTGCATTTTTGCTGTCACTCTTGAAAATGATAAAATGATCGAAGACAGAGGCGCCGTTCTACACTTGATAGCAGCGTTCACTGCGAGACTAAAACGCTCTTCTGGCTCTTCGACAAAGCTGAGAGCAGCTTGGAAAATTATGTCGTAATGGTAAAAAGGAGGTAATCACCAAAACTCGCCTGTCCCACTCCAATCACGTTTCCAGGAATAGAAAAAAGCCTACTTCCTTATGCTGACAATATAAATTCATTATTTTTGGCCCATATAGTGGATATAACCTGAAATAAGACAGTATAAAAATAAATAAAATTGGTTGAGGAGCAGAAATCAAGGATGAAGTTGGGAACCTGCCCAAACCAAAAAAATCGTTTGTTACACACTTGATTGAGCAGAGAAGGTGAGGAAATGAAGTGCATGATGAAATTAAAATGCTTTTCGTTAAAAAAATATGTATCTAAACGTTTACTAATACTCTTAAATAATTTAATATTCACCCAAGTAGTTATAAATTAAATTTACAGTTTTAGTACAGATAATGTTTTAATGGGAACTACTGTTGTCTTCAAACGAAATCTGGCTGACTTTATTACTAATTAAATATTTTTTCATACTATTTCGGCCTTATAAAGTTTTCAATCAAATTGCCAGACTCCTCCAAGGTATGACGATAGTGTCGAGATGGCACTTGGGTGGCTTTTTTGGTTTATTATTCAGTAATGAACCATCGTAACCACTATGTTCTTATAGAACCTCTGGGTTCACCTTGAATAGTGGATGCTTTCAGTAAATTAGGTATTCGTCATTATTTGGCTAAAAGTTTATCATCGTCTATGATTCCTAAGCGTTTATCATGTCATATAACTAAAAGGGTGAACATTTGGATTGATAGCGGATTTCAAGAATGCTATTGCGAATTTCGTTTATGCTTTCAAGAACATTTGGTTGCTTCCTTGCGTCAGTGCGGCCAACACTACAGTTTACTACTTATGTAGAGTACTCTCATATTACGTAGTCCGTAGGCCTTGCAAAGTCGTAAAACTTGAACATCAGGTTCCGCAGACAGACATATACAGACACACAGATGGACATAAACTTACACGCAGACGTAAGATACAGAACAGCTTCTAACACAGGTGCACCATAAACACCGGCTTCAGTCTCGAGTTGAGCGATTTTTAAAACATGCTCCAAGTTATTCAGAGGCATTACCCCTTCTTTGCCAGCGTTGCCCACCTTTTACCCTACCGAAGGATAGGTTTAACTTTGCAGAAGAATCTGAAGGGTCCACGTCCCAGTCTGTGCCTTCGGGGCACGAATTAGACCTGACTCGGAGGGACAATATACCAGTATGCTGAAATAAGATTCATCCTTCGAAATACAACGAATTGATTGCTTTTATGGAATAACATTTTTCACCAGCTCGTTAAAAGAAATAAGTAGCTACAGGAAAAGAGAGCTTAAACATAATTGTTAACAGTGGGATACTGAGAGCTGTGAAAATGTTTTAAACCAAGCTGATTTTAAGGGATTTCAAATAGTTTGCGGGGGGTTTCGAGGCGGTTTTTCCAATAGTTTATCCAAAAATAATCGTACAAGGCTTAGGGCAATGCTGTGTATGTTACTTTATACATTATATTACGATCGGAGGAAATAACGAAATTCTAGACAAATCGCTCGATTTTTTTAACGTAATTTTGTTTATAATTTATCTGCCTATGAGACGCCGACTTCAAAAAAGGACCATTCTAGGGGCGATTGAGAGGGGAAAAGGAAAGTTGTTCAAATATTTGGGAAACGGTAGAAATTATTATTTTTTATATTATTAGGCGAGATGGCCCAATCAATCAGGAAGTGGTCAGGTTAATTAATACGAGTAGTAAAATAATCGTTGAAATGTGTAGTTGGAGATTAAGTGCTCTTCAGTCGGGACATTGTTGTATTTGTTCCTTTTCACAGTTCTTCATCGGCAAATAATTCTAAGTCGGTTTTTGTTCTTTAGAACCTTTTTTTAAATGGTCTATTTTTTGCGAAAGGCTGCAGCTCTCAATTCCTTTCACGAATTGATGAAAGGCTACTACAAGAAAGACCTGACGCTTTTCTAACAAAGGGGATTAAAAAAAATAGCATAGTCGCAACTCATAGAATAAAGGCTCTTGCTCTTTTGCTTTGCTTTTTTAATCTTTGGAGATTTCACGCTTTAAGTACAAAAAATAGTTTCCGTTTCACTCCTTAAATGCTTTTAATTGTGAGGTTGGAAACGGCGAATTGAAATGAAACGTGAGAGCTATATTCTGTTTCAGATGGGAAGCGTCCGAGTGGCCATTCGTGTCTTGGAGATGACAGATAAGAGATAAGGCGTCTGAGGCAAGGTGTGAGTCAGGAGTGACTGCTATATTTTGATTAATGATTCCAGAATTAATATTCAACATAGCAAATAACTGAAGTATTGGATTATTTATAATTTTATCAAGTACTGGGTTATTAATAAATCATCAGATGTTAATTGGCAACTAATTAAATGCAATTACCTGATTTAATTTCATTCGATTTTATAATCATGTTTTTAAATTATTTCATTCAATTGAGACTTCCACGTCAATAGAGAATTAAATTTTTTTTTGTAATCCATTTCATTTTTATAATATTTGCGGAAAACGGACCTCTCTTTCAGTTGTTCTCTTCAATACCTAACAATTTCCTCGGCCGAAGGAGGGTATATTTTCGAAGAAATTATCCGCCTTATAAAAAGGATGAAGTTTCATCTTTATACGCCCGTCATGCGAAAAATATTGAATTGCATGGCCATTTGATTTTTAGAATGTAACAATATACGTAGCTCACGGTGTTTTTCATTCGAAATGTTCATCTTAATTTCTCCTCTCGGTGGTCGCGTAATAATACACCATGATCTCATTACAACTGCATTCCTTCGGTCGGAAACTGCGCTGAGCGCCATTGAGATCAAACGTTTAGTCGGGAAAACGCATCGCAAGGCGATAAAAATACGTTAGCGTCACTATTGCGGGTCGCAGAACACTTCTCGGGTTCTTAATGGGTAATATTATGTTCTTCAAAACAATTAACGCAATTCGAGAATGAAGGTTCAATATTCCTTTAGAAGATTATCATTATTTTTACCATCAAGCATCAAAATGGTCTTCAGTATCAAAAATATTGGAAATAAGCAACTGGTGGATTAGGACTAATAGTACAGTATTTTATTATTCTTTTGCTTTAATTTCCAGTGGGTGTGCGGGAGAGGGAGAATTTTTCAATGTTTTTAAAACATATCGACAGTATACCCGCAAAACCTCACAACGCTCTCTCGGCGTTGATTCCATGAGAAATGCCTTCTCTGTATTCGATAGTAATATCTAACATTTTTATTTTCTACTACGCTGTACATTATCGAGCGTCACGATAAGGGAAATGTCCTACTTATTTTTCTATCAGAAGCAGAAACTGTAAAATGTTTACCGGTTAAATGGACCCTTGAATGAATTTGACACTCTTTGTCTTTAAAAATGTTGTTTTGCGTCAGCATATTATCAACACGTATGAATAGCTAATGTCGGAACCGAGGAGTCATCTGAGAGTTGTGTCTCTCTGGAAAAAGAAAATATCAAATCATTTCGCACCGTCACTTGGAGGGGAATCTATCGGCCATGGAATGTATTCCCCTCCAATGAAATGTATCTGTGGAGGGAAGGTGGTCTGTCGGGAGGGGAACCGGTATGCAAATGAACCTTCCAATCGCAACCGGTGGCTCGGAGGCCAACCAATCCCAAGTCTTTGGTTTTATCTATAGTCTAGAATATTATCCAAGAATAATGTATTCGAGAACCTATGGGTTTATCCCTTGGTAGCGGCTTAAATGCAGTGAATAATTTTTCAACTGGAGTCATAAAATGTTCACATTTCTCTCATCATTCGACAATAAATATGAATTGGGAATATGGTTGAAAACGTAGTAGAAAAATTGCGAAGCAACGGCAATGCAACATTAGGTAATGACGAAATCCATACATAATCATAGGCACAGAATTATATGCTGCGAAAATATTTTAACGAAGCCAGAAAAAACACAGTACCAAAACTGGAAAACAAACCTATTCGAGTACATGATTACAGGTATTTAAACAATATAGGAAGTACAATTTACGAGTGAAGTAGGTATAGTTTGAATACTCTGTATACATGGACTTTCGAAAAGAGAGAAAAATATTTGAAACCATACATCATACTGTATTTAAACAATATAGGAAGTACAATTTACGAGTAAAGTAGGTAAAGTTAAAAAAAAAAAAAAAAAAAAACACTTTGACGACCGAAAAAATACAATTTTCAGTGATCCAGGGATAACTTCCCAAGGGATAGTGTGAGTGAGGAAAGGTGTTGAAAAAGGGGACGTGGCACGTGCTTCCTGCCCACACATTCTCCCACCCCCATTCTCCCTTCTCATTCTCTCGGATGAGTTTTGAATTCGTAATTGTCTTCCAGGCGAATGATAGCAATTGGAAGGGACTTGCAGAAGGAGGGAGTGGTGACGGAGTCTTCGTGTGCCAATGAACTTGAAACTGACAGACGGATATTTGTCGGTCATTCGAATCTATTGTGAGACGAGGAACAGCCGAATTATTTTTGCAAATTTTTCGTCGAATTGAAGTGTGAAAGATTTAAATTTAACAACCTACTATCGAGTGATACAATTTAATATTAGGTGTTTATTATCAGTCGAAGAGAAGGGGAATAATTCTAAACACTATTCCAAGTTGTAATGGCATCCTAAACGGCGTGATTTTCGTCATAGAAATATTAAGAAGGGTTTCAATCAGTGACATGGTAGGAAACATACAATGAACATGTTTTAACTATGTTGCAGATTGGAACTGTTCTTAATATTTCTATTACGAAAATAGATCTATTCAAAGACAACGTTTAAAGTGTTCCCTTTTGCAATACAAAAGGCTGTTTGTGCATTTCGCGTTTTTTGGAATCTTAAACGTAGGTGTATTGATTACTTTTTTAAATCATATTATGTCTCTAATAGTCGCCTCAATCCGTCATACACTAGGCGGTAACCATAAGAAACATATGATTTCACAATTAAGTAACCAAAGTTTTCAAAAAACTCGAAATCTACTCAAACTCTCCAATGTCTCGAAACCAGAAGTAATTCATTTTCGAGGACTTGTGGCGTTTAAATAAAATTATTACTATTATTATGTTCTTACCCAACAATTGAAAATAAAGAGGAAATAACTTCTGTAATTAATGATGATTCTACATTGATGAATCAAATAATTATAATAGTTGGAAAGAAGTGGAGCCCTCCCGTTATTTTATTGACAATGGCTCAAACGAGATATCGGCATTTCATCCTATTTGAGCTGATTAGATGGGAATCAAAGCTCGGCGGAAACTATTAATACCATGGCTATGTTAATTATCATTGCGCTTAATTTTCCGCAATCCGTTATCCTTTATACGGAGTCTGCAATTTTTTTCTCCAACAAGTGTCTAGTAGAGAATCTTGCAATGTTGAGAAACGCGGTGGGAAAAATAATGTTGCTTGCCGATTGCAAAAACTCACAATATTACCAATATTATCATTTTTGATAATACTATAATTCGTCAAGTTTCCAATTTTTTTTTTTTTTTTTTTTTTTTTTTTTTTGGTATTTTTTCAGATTAAGATGTTGGCGTAATTATAATATGTGTGTTGAAAGAATGAGAGATAAGAAAAAAGAGCGAGTGAAAACCGACATGAGAAATGGGACTCAGATTTTCTCACGGTTTCTACACGAACACGACACCGAAACCTTAAGACTCCATCAACACGAATAAACACCTTTGATTTTGAGTTGATTTCGTGAAAATTTTCACGTAAAATTGGGTAATTATAAAGGTCTTGATGTGAAACTGCACTTTTGAGGAAAAACGCGATTGTAGTGTTTTAATATTCCCATCGTTCCAGATTGCTCAACATACCTAGTACTTATTCGAATTTATAACACAAAAAATAAGAAAACAATAACCAAATAATCAATCATCTTAATCTTAATAATTTTAACCCTAACTTTTCAGTGGATTTCTAATCCAGTTCTTGGAACTTCATGCATCTAAATAATAATACTTATACAGTGCGTAGACTTCGATTCGAAAGTTGCAAATCCTAGAATGAATAGCACAAATTTTCGAAGCAGACATTCAAAGGATTTTTTATCATAATAAATGATGTAAAGTATCAAGAATGAAAATCATAAATTGAGATTAAACTTTATCAAATAATAATTTTCAAAGCCATGCACCCTCAAAAAGTGACGAAAACGGACATTTGAGACCGTATTAATATTGTGCAATTTATTTAGATTCAAATATTGCGAATTTGTTTGGCACGGACATCCTTGGTGTAAAGGATTTTTTTTGTTTCCTATGCGTTCGTATAAATATTGTATAAATATTTTCCAGTTATGGGGAAGTAACAAAAATATAAAAAATTAATTAAATTGCCCAATTTTTTCTTTTGAGAGTTTTTGATGCCCGCATCGGTCTGGCTGAACCATTCGACCTCTGACTCGAAAAGTTCTTGCGGGCAAGGAGTGTCCTGTCGAGGCGGATCACGAGGTAACGGCGCTGACCCGACAAATGAATATTCATGCCACGACCCCGGACAGAACTTCCTGACAAAACGGACTGACGGGAATGGACTAGCACCTGAGACGTTGACAAAAACAAAATACATGCCTATACCGTCTGATTTAAGTTTCCTACAGTATCTTCCAATGGAATAATTTATTCTAACAAATTCAGCAATGTGGCAATTCTGTGAAAATTTCAATTTGCAATGTTTTTATTTGATGAGAGTTAGCGTACGGAAACCAGGGAAAAATCACCTTCGCCGAAAGTGCAATGATCATGAGTTGTTGAATTTATGTTTTTAGTGAGAACTTAGATCCGCAAATTCGAACATCCGCAAAAACCAGAGCATCATTTTCTAAAGCCAACATTCCATGTTTTTCTTTTTAAATTGTTTGAAAATTATACAGAATTATGGAGCGTTTTACTGTTACTTCGCAAAAAGGCGGAGACTGTAGTTTTCTTTGCCTACCGAGTAAAATTACTGGCAGTAATAGAAATTTGAGAATACTTTTGAACTTTTGAGTATAATTACTGTCAAAAGTGTCAGTTATTTTTTCGTGCCTCGCTGTACTATTATGCAAAAGAATGATTCATCGACAATCGAGAGAGATCCTTCAGATTGACCGGGGAGATTTTCAACAGCTCTTGATTCTTATTGAATTCGTATCGATAAACATTTTTTCTTCAGAAGACAGGCGAAAAGAGATTTTTTACGATTGAGAATCGTAAGCGTACAGTCTCAAACTAAAGAAAAATATTTGACGCTCGACCTCCTGCCCTTTCCGTGTTTTCCCATCACATTTTCCTCTTACTAATATCCATTCCCGGACACGTCTAGAGCTCGAACGTCAGTAGGAGTTCAAATAAATTTGAGTGATAAAAAAATTCTACCGAGATATGATAAAAGTTAGGTAGGCACTAAAAAAGCACCCGTATACGAAGTGTATGCCTTCCGGCGTGACGACGTGACGAAACTTCCAAGTTGTTCGGCCGATGTACAGTATCATTACAAAGTTGAATTCACATTTGTCTGAGGGGACCCGAAGTCTTATTTCCAGAGGGATGAGTAAGTTGAAATATTCTTCAGTCTAATTTGCACACCACATGGACTTCATTACTAGGGCGGGTTATGGTAGTTTAATATTCTAAATGCATAATCGATATAAATCGCAATCTAATACCTGGTTTTCCCGTGTGAATAACGCTCGCCCCCTGACGCGCTTGGTGGCACGTCAAAATTGAACTATTCCTTTTCACACGGTGCACGTATTTATGTTTGAGTCAATGAGCGCGTAAGATAGTCGTGGACATTTTTCGGTGCCCGAGGAAGCATGCAAATGTGTCTTCGTATGTGTGAGGGGATGTGCCACCTGTTGTTATCTGGCATCTGTAGTCGTTGGACGAGGGTCAGTATCCGGGGGGCCGTCTTGGATACTTCCTCTTCACAAACTACTTTTCTTGCATGTGCTCATCAAGAAAACTAAATTAAACACCGGCAGAACCAGGGGGCACGAGGTTGGTAGACGAATTCGTCCTAATAATGTTCATAATAACTAGCCAGATTGTAACATGATGTTCTACAGCTAATCTCCGAACAAAAGTGTCCTGTAACATTTTTTTTTCCACTGAAATGCTACTATTTAATTTTGAAAATTATTATTCGTGTTATCGACCTTACTTCTCTAAAACAGACATAGTTGCCTTAATTAGGATGCAAATTCTCTCTGAAATTTAGGAGTAAAAAATTTGATAAGTTCTTTAGACCGTTCGTTTTAAAATTTTGATGAAATCCACGTTCAAAAGTTCAATTTTCACGCCTCATTTCCACCCGAAAAATTTTGATTGGTATGGCTTTGGAAGTCAATAAAATTTTACTCTCTTTTTAACTGAATAACCCGACTTGAATTTGCGGTAAATTGAAGAGAGAGAATAGGGAAATAGGGTAAAAAACACGAAAAATAAGTTCCAAATTTAAAAGTGGCATTTCTATTAATGTGAAAAAATGTTTTGCTCACTTTTGGTTGAAAATTAGTTCTGGAACAAATAGGAAAGGGGTCAGCTACTACTCACGTCACATTGTATAATGCTCGGAATATCTCCTTCTCATGACCTCGCACATTTTTTTACGCTTGAATCGGTTCCCCTCTAATGACACTCCATTTCATATTGCAATTCAACTTACACACGATGTCCACTCCACAGTCACCTATTAATACCAACTCTTTTACTCCATTTTCAAATCCCATCACTCAATAGTCTTCCGTTGGTTTTGCAACTATAAAATTTTGTGAAAATAGAAAGTGTATATAATAAAGTTCATCGTACCTAGCATTTTAGAGAGATCGGCATTGTGGAGATCGGGATTCTCGTCGGCCAAACGTTTCCGTTCAGCTTTGGCCCAAACCATAAACGCGTTCATGGGCCTTCGGATTCGCTGCTCCTTCGCCGCTGACGCCTTCTTCTCCTGCAACAGAAAAATAATTAAATTCCATTTTTACACTAGAAAGGTACTTACTAAAACTATATTTCTAGCATTTCATTCATCAAAAGCTATTTCTATTTTATTCTCCTCAGACAGATCGAACATATCTTAATTAATTGCTCATGGAATCAAAAAAAGGGAGTGGGAGTTGGCTGCTTCTCGAAAAATTGAAGCTTTCGAAATCGGGAATTTGCATTTTTGCATTGATTTTATATTAAAAAATGTGATCATCAATATTATTATCCACCCCTAATACACTATTGCCATGTGAAATTGGAAAAAAATAAATTAAAAATTGAAGGATGAATCGTCTAGAAAAGAGGCGCGTGATTGAAAAGTAGCGAGAAAGAGAGGAGAATAATAGACGTCACAAGCATAGAGCGCGTTCCCTCCACCCCATCTACCACTCCCCTAACGGCTTCGCAGGGCAGGAGAACAAGTGACGTGTTGGCTCCATCCCGCTGAAGCCTTTTTTCACACTACAAAGTTTCACCAGAATCTGTAATTTATACAAAATGCTATTCCAGTCCTTTGAGTCATTATTCCTTTATACCCGTGGCTTGCACTTTCGAAATAAAAAAGCCCAATGCAAATTCCCAATAGGGACAATTGAATTGATTTCATTCAGACAATTACGATGACTTTTTGGAATTGAATTTTGGAGCTGGTTTTACA
This sequence comes from Tupiocoris notatus, assembly GCA_037159825.1. Classification (NCBI taxonomy): domain Eukaryota; kingdom Metazoa; phylum Arthropoda; class Insecta; order Hemiptera; family Miridae; genus Tupiocoris; species Tupiocoris notatus. The sequence goes on along the minus strand of JASJUZ010000442.1, from coordinate 58,863 downwards.
AAATCTATGTAAAAAATGAACCAATCTTTGAAGTACCGACGAAATTTACAAAATTGTCCGGAGAATTTTTTTTACTGGACAGATGAATGCAAATAGACTGAAACTGGTAGAAGTATCACCTGAAATGGTGGCAGAGGTCGGTGATCCCATTCCGATACAGTAGGGCCTGGTAGATTTTGACTGACCAAATCTTCCGGCAGATAGCCTCCCATATGGTACGGACTTCCGCGGTAAAGAGGACTGCCACCTGGAGTGTAATCGCTGCAACAAAATACAATAATTTTGAACGATACAATAAAGTAATTAATAGGTAATGCGCAAAATGTAAAGAAAAAGTTGCGTTTTAAAAGGTGTGTTCACCGTCCTTCACTAGAACAATAACTTTTGCTCACACAAATGTTTACAAAGTTATTCGTATGGTCTCGGAAACTTGGATTAGTTTTACGTTCATTCCAAAAAACCGAAAACGAAGTAAAAAATTCGTCAGTTAACTGCAAGAAATAAGAAATAAAAATAAATAAAAATAAAATAAATAAATAAATAAATAAAAATTAAAATAAAATAAAATTAAATTTTTTAAATAAAATTTGACTCTCAGCCGGTAAATCGATTATCGATGAGTTACCGTCTGCAATTAATTCTCTTTCTCCCGTTGAAGAAAAAAATGTTGAGCAGTTCTCAAATCGGTTTACTATAATGGCTATCGAATCACAAAATAGACGCATTCAAATAGGAAACCAACCGTATCGCTCAAAACCGCTGAACCTATAATGAAGGTCGAAAGTCTCTTGAGCGGAAAAGAAGCGTTAACAGAAGCGTGAAATGCCACGTTAACGCTACGACAGCTCAGATTAAATCCAATTAATTACTCCAATTACAACATTCATCGCTGAAAGTGTCGTTATGATGAAATCGCCTCAAAGGGAAAGCAAACTTAGAAAAGAGCATGTTACGCAATTTTCGCATGTCACACGGGTAATTGTCACGCTTTTGAGATATGGATCAAAAATACCCAACGTCTATATCGACGAGGGAAAAGCGAGGGACTAAGAAATTCAACACAGGCACATTTCAAAGGCAAGAATATTTATTTGAAATTTTTATCGCGTTTGGGAATGATAACAGATTTTGAACATTTTAAATTCACTCTTGTTAATTTGAAAGATTTTCTTCTAACTTCGGTGACTGCCATGGGTGTTACTGGACAGCAATAAAAAACTCATTGATATTTTACCTGACCAAACCGGTTTGGCATTCTTCAAGTGAACGAAAAAATTACGAAACAGCTATTGAATAATTTCAAACTTTTTCCAACTGGTTTTGGGTAGGTAATGAAAGTGCAGTTTTTTTTTAATTTTTCACGTAAACGATGACGTATCTTCTCCTAATTCATGAAATTAATCAGTACTTTATTTATTTATTTTTTTTCAATTTTACAATAGGGTAATATTTCTCAATCATAATTTCAGTTTGACTTTAAACCGATCATTAATTTTATGGGTAAAACCGATAAAATAAAAATTTGAGAGGCTTCGGCTGAGCATATATTAAAAAAAAAGCTGCAATCGATTACAAGTTTGATTATTGGCTTCAATTGTAACAGTAACCATTCCGAACATATGTGAACGTTTCCACCCGTTAGCAGATTGGTAACGATAAGGGCATTGGTAGCTATTAATATTAGGTTCTCCAAGTCGTATTCGATTCAGCCTCCAAAAATGAATAGGAAATTATACCAAATGTTTGGAAAATAGAACTTTAACCCCCCAAATACCCTTGACATTGAAATAGTGATTTGTTTAGAGAATTGAGCTATTTTCAGACCAAGATTGGTTTTTGGTGAAATTTTTAAGAATTTAGCTATTATAGTTTTATCAGAATTGTGGACGGACAGAATTTTTATGTTGAATATTCGGATTCTACATGCCGTGAAACAAAAACATCTAATTTGGAGGGGTAGTCATTTTTTTCTTGGAAGATTACGATGGTTTATTATTCAATATAAACCAATAAAAAAAGACAAAACTCTGAAAAAGTGATTTTTTCAATATTGTTCATTGATTAATATTTCTTACCTTCGAGCTTCAAAGACAAACAAGTTTCAAGCGAAAGAGGTCACAACATCGTCATTAATGTTCTCTGTTCAGAAGTTATTTGGAGGAACAGGCAGAAAAAAAATTTATTTACTTCCGTTAAAACACTGAAAAACGAAAAATCTAGGACTCCCTAAGTCAATGGGTTTATGTTTATCTTGTGTGTGAGATCAACAAAGTGTGTTGATACTCCCTCTTCAAATCACATCAAAAAAATATCTTCATCATGGCTTCAGATTTACGTCAACCAGACGTGACCATCTCATTGATTATTTTCCTTGTCGTAGCATTTTTTGAGGCCCAGGGGGTATGAGGGGGCGAAAAACACGGTGAATCATTCTCCGATTCTCATTCACAGCCTGTGAACCCTATGCTCCACGACGTCCTGAAGATGCCCGAACGGGCGAAAGTGCTCTGCCAGCAAATAAAGAATCAGGAAATGAGTCACGTGGTTTTTCTCCCTCTCACACCCCCTGGACATCTCATTGGTTATACTGATTCTTTTCCTTCCAAAACTACATCGTATAAACTGTATAAAAGTTATAGAATCGTGTAGCAGTTTTAGAAAAGGAAGAATAGTCAGTGGAATGTCACTTCAGGTGCTCTAATCGAAAGCCCTGATAAAAGTTTATGCAATATCTTAACGAACTAGAACTCATTCATTTTGAATATCAATCCGGAACCATCTGTCAAAGGTGGGGCGATAAACGACTGTCAATATACTACACAAAAGACAAACATACTTCAAGTTTGAAACTAACAGATCCCAGAAATAGAGTTAGCATTCGTTTTACCGCTCCGATTGAAATGCTCTCAATTATTGGTGAAACTGGCCTTTACTCCTGGGCAAAAGATCGAAATATCGGATCTCATCTCTCAGAAAAAAAAAACCCCAGCGAATTCTCCCGTAATACACAGGATATTCTGGAATAGTCTCAACAAGATGGTATCATCAATAACGGAAGACAGTGTTCACTGTAAAGCCGTAGAGGGAACGGAGAGCGAAAAGTTCGCTAATGCAGGCTGTTCGAGCCAGACACTGGTGCTTTTGCAACGGGCTCCTCTAGCCCCATAATATTCAAGAAGCTGCCGCCAAGGACATCCCCGCTATTTTAGAGGAGGCAGAGGTTTCCATCGCCTTTCATTACAAATCACCCGCCATGAAGACTTCAGAGATTGCAGCGCGTTGGGAACCTTTCGCCAACCCTAAAACTCCAATACTTAAGTGTAACGCGATATTCAAAATGGAGGGCCTCGGCGATTCGCCGTTTTCCTATAGCAGCAACTCCTTAACCTCGTGAATGGTTGATGATTTGAACTTAAGGGAACGTCAATTGTTACACCGCGCCGAGTTTTCGAATACCTGGCAGCAGAAAATCTTGTAGTTTCAAATGATTGATTACGCATTTTTTGAAGAAAGTTCTCAGTGGATCAAACGCTTTTTTAGCACTGTAGGACGTACTAACAGTTAACAAAATCTCGACTCAAAGGCTCCTCAAAACATTTATCTTACAACAGTCTTGTGTTTCGAAATTCAAAAAACACGCTCGATTTCAAAGTTGAAAACGCCAACGACTAAACAAAACATCTGAAATTTCGGACAAGAACTGAAACTATGGGGTAAACTCAATATGCACCGAATAACTTATTGCTCCTTGGTCCTTCTCCAAACAATGACTTACCCAACCGGTAACATCCCAGACCACTTAATAAGTGGTTGATTAGTGAATGATTAGCTCTTTTGAGATGCGAAAAATTTGAACAAAAATTCTTTGGTTTAAAAATTTATCTCTAAAGACGCCGACAAAAGATTTTTTTTTTTTTTTTTGGAATATTGAACGACGGACTAGATGGTCAAATGGTCACTCTACCACGTTCTTCCATCCATAGGTCATTTCCGTTGATAATCTACCTATAATTCATCATTTTTTTCCAATGAAAGTGGTCTGCTGATTTGGGAGTCTTGATAATGTGGAGATAGGGTCATTTCGCTAGCTAAACTATTTTTTCACGATTCTTTCCATGATTTGTCACGATTTGTCTCTAATATTGACGAGACATTATTAATACTCAATAATTATTATCTAGTATATTATGTAAACCGAGTAATAATGAAAATATTCAAAAACTTCGTATGTGGTTTACATACGTACATTGTCGTGATTTCCCCTTGCTGAACATAACTTGCATTACCTTGCAGTCAGTAAACGTTGAAACAATAAGAGGCAATTAAATTCGCTTGATCGTTGATGTTCCTTGAAATTTAAAAAAAGTATGGACAGAATTTGTGAAAAACTAATATTCGCAGCAAACAGCTTTTGCTCGTGGTCGAAACTTCAAAGCTAAATCGAAGTCGCAGCATTCGACCCTTCAACAGTTCGGATTCGGCCGGAAACGATTTTAATCGATCGAAAATCGAATGGTTCAGCCAAAAACAGAAAAAGTGGGGAAAATGCCGGTAAGAAAAACGATTTAACGAAAAAGAGTCAGCAGTTGAAGGGAACGCTAGACGGAACGAATTGTGGCCATCCGTGCGTTGAAGTTGTCCACTCATCCTTCTTCCAACCGTCGTCACTATCACTTCTCGGTCACATTCAGTATTTCATCTTCGGTCGTTTTAAGTGGTTGAACAAAATTCGGAAAAATTATGACACGAGCAAAAGTTTCTCGAGAGGCAATCATTCAAGAAAAAGGTCGAGGCATTTTGAATCAATCAGGATTGCCATGATTCAGTGCTCAAATGACCTGAACAAGAAAGCGTCAATTTTTTAACACGGTTATAATTTTTTATATAGAATCGATAAAATTGGTATAGAAATTCATATGAACCAAGTTACAATTGCAAGAAAATTGCAATTAAGTTTCCATGGTTGCTCGGAAAATAGCAAATACAACGAATGTAAAAGGAAGCCTAGATAACTTGAAAAAAATGTCGTCAATTCAAATGATTTAATACACCAAAATATAGGCAATAAAAACATTTCCTTCGACCGTTTGACGCAACGGACCAAAAAGACGCATGTATTTGTGATATTTCATCGACTGTTATCCTCTCAAGTTTGCGCGAGATGTTTTTCTAGTATAAAATTTTTCATAATTCGCCCCCTATTCATTTGTCACTCGACCATCGAGATAGGTAGAAATTCGTAGCTTTCAGGGAAGTTGTATCTTACCGTGATACAACCGGTTAATTTCTTTCTATTGTCGAAAAATTCTTGAAAAAAATAACTAATATTTCTGCTGAATATTTCATCGTATGACATGCATACATGAATATTAGTTTAGCATTCAGGAGAATTGAAGTTTGGCCTCGTATACAAACAAAAATTACAATTTCCGCAGCTGTGTTGATGTTATCGCAAAACGATCGAAATTTAGGATGATTCGATTAATTTTATTTGCTTACCGTTCAAACTCGCTCAACAATCAATGTGAAATTGCTAAGAATACTAATTGTAGACGTCTTTTATCATTGAACGTAAGAGCCGAAGCAAAAGTACAAGAATTCGGCCAAATGTGTGTCCAAATGTGTCGAGTGTGCGTAATCTCTGTCAACAAATCTGACTTGTTTAACAGACGGTATTTCCAACTGATAAGGAAAGATAAGGTGTACGTAGTATGTTTTACAAGTTCACACTACCAAACAAAAACCGACACATCAAACGGCAATGGGTTAAATTGTGTTACAAGTGGCTACCCACTTGTCTTTGATTGGCGCCCGGTGTTTTCAATTTTTTTTTGTTTAGTTTTCTGTAAGTTATATCGAAACTGGCCAAATGAATTAATTATATTGATCACCAAAAAGCAACAAAAATCTAAAATTAAAGCTTAAAAACGTAATATGCATTACTGGGGATATAAACTAACTGCAGACCAAACTCAGGATACAATTATGGGTGACAATGATTTATATATAATCTAAACTGCGCCATGCTTAAACACTGAACAGAAACGAATTGTCCGCATCTGAATAATGCGCTAGGTATTAGTTCGTATGTAGAGCCAACAGGTCTGAAAAACACACGGACGCTGAGCGAGTGGCTCTCCTGCGTCAACCCTCTTGAGTAAGCACCTCTCGGCTATTGAATAACTTGTTGGCTATCAGGTTCTTGACGGTAGGAAATTCTGTTCACTGAGAATTACGGACGAAATTGTAGAGTAAAATTACTCCTACCGAAAGTGAACTTTTATCTTTCGATCCGGTTTCTTCAGTAGTACTCAGAACTCAGAAGTACTTATAGGTACAATAAGACGCCAATCATGCGCTAGGTAGGAACCGAATAAAAATAAAAAAAAAACGAACGCGAATTTCATCAAATCGTAGAGGGAAAGGCCTGTGCAATAACGAAAATAATGTCTTAGTTTATTTATTTTATTATTTTTATAATATGTTCCTACATATTTCAATCTAAACTTTTTGTGCTGAATTCAAAGTTGAAATGTTCTATTTCTCACTAAAAAAATATTCCATTACAATATCGCGAAGGATCGCCTATTTTTCAATTACCTTTGAACCTATTTTCAGTTGTTATTCTTCTTCTTTTCTCTCCTAATGATTGCAACTTGCTCTTATATCCATGCGAACAAACATTTTCTTAACAACATACGAAATACTTTCTGACCCTCGACGTTAAAATTTTCGAAAGAATCAATTCTCACCTGTTCATGTTTTGGTCGAAAATCATGTTGCGGTTAGTTTTAAAAATCAGGAATGGTTCAAGAGCCCGTCGAGCTTCTTCATTTTCATCAAAATCGGTCATTTCTATCGTTTCTACTAATTAAGTTACACTTTGAAATAGACTCAACAAAATTAATGACTATTTGAAAATAAACTACTATTAACAACCTTCGGAAACCGAAGACAATCTTACACCGTGATCGAATGAACGCTTTCGATAATCTGAATTCACGTTTCACGATGTCCGTACGATAGAATAATTCGAAAATAACTGACTAGGTATTCTGTTCGCACCTGAAATGCACAATCTGCGGTCACGGATCGTTAATTGTAGCAATGAAAGAACCGCATTTTATAGTTCGGAGATAAAAATTCGATTGGAAGCATGATAAATTAGTTCAAGGAAGAAAATATAGATTTATTCTTGACAACAGATTTCGTTGGACGAAGGTGTCTCGTTTTCGAGGTCGGCGAATTATCCGTGGAAATGAAAACTTTATTTCCATATTTTCGAACGCAGAAATTAAAAAAGTGATCGTTTTAAAAAAAAACGGTAATAAATTAATTAATCAAGTGACAAGTTTGAACAGAAATGAATTTAAAATTATCTCTGCTGGATGTACCGTGCAAAATTAGTATTTGCCTTAAAAATCAACGGAATCGTAACAAAAATAATCAAATTCGAAATTAATTTTTTAACCCTAATAAGCTTAAATTAGTGCATATTACGGCGTATTTTAGTAAGAATCACTCACAACAGATATTGTGAGTATTCGAAGTAATTCTTATTATAAATTCAAACGAGTATTTATGTAAACCTGCGCCCAAATTTATTTTACTAAAATAAATTAGTTTTGATCTGTAACACCAAAATTTTTCTTTCCAGTAAAAAATTGTTCACATAGTTATTCCATCACATGATAATGAGCCACAAAGAGTTGTTTCATTTCTAATCCAACCCGTTTACTTCCGATATGAATTTAAAGTGGAATATTTTTACTGAGTTTGAGGAAAAGCTTCGCTTTCTTTTTTTTGGGGTCGATAAATTAAACTGCCTTACTTCCCAGACAATAGTTTTCACTTCCACTCATTAGCGAAGACATTTAAGATTATCGTAGTGAGCAGAAATTATTAGCTCCCTGGAAACACCCTGAATAACTGCTTTCCCAAACTTAATGAATTTCAGACTGGTGAAAGGCTGTTTACAAAATTATAACAAAATTCTTCTTCTTGTCGTCGCATAAGGTGTTCCACATTCCGTATGAGAATGTCTGAATAGGCGAAAGTGCAACTAAAATATAGAGAATGAGTCACCTGGTTTTCCTGCCCTTGACCCATTAATTTGTGAAAGGGACAAGACGGCTCAGTCTTCAAAATTTTCGATTGGTATTTACTCGGTCAAAGTCATTAATTCTAAGTTAAATTCAGTTCAGGAGACAATGGAATAAAAAATTATCAGCCTCGCTAAAAAACACACGAATTTTCCGATGCCAAAGTTGATGTTGATGTAGAGCAGTTTGTGTCACACTCGTAATTCAAATTTTGAGCAGAAGAGTGTAGGTATGATAAATTATACATAGACAACGTACACTAAACATACTTTGACACCATAATAATGAAGAACAGAAATATGACAAGGAGGTAAGAATGTGAGATTATGTTGCACTTGCTTCGAGCTTGTAATAGGAACCATCAAAATCTGGGGTCACCTTCGCCAATTAGATTACGATACAACGGTGACAGGTGCGTATATGTGCTGAACAAAAGACTCAACATGCCATGTTCGAGCTGATTCGCCGCAAATTCTGATTTGAAGTTAACGCCGTTCCTAGTTATGAAAGTTTTTCGACTCAAGAACATCAACGATAAAACTTCAAGAGACAGTGACACCACCTCGGGGGCCAACAGGCAAGGGGCTCAGGGGGTATTTCCTGTAATTTGCATGACGTGAGAAATTCTCATGGGCAAAGAAGTTGTGTCGGCCCATTGTTTTCAACAGGTCATATCAGACGGGAGGACAAGAGGGATCCAGGGAGAGCCCGTTAAGGAAAATGCTAATATTCGTTTTCCGACGTCATATTAGTTGACCCCTGCACGACCCTCGTCCTGTTTTTCGGTACGAAAAATGCCAAAAAATATCACTAAAGAGAAAATGTTCCCTAATATTCCTAGGAGCAAAAATTTTTGTGAAGAATTTAAAAAAGTACATTTTTGGTAAGACTTTTCCAGAATGATTGTACGTGCACTTGAAAGATAAATTTGATCTTTCGGTAAGTATTATTATCAAATTATTTTGAATAAAACTCGTTGTAAAAATTTTAGCAGAACAGTCCAACCTTCGCTCTTCGCTCATCAAACAGCGATATCGAAAACTTTAATGAAATTGAGGCTTTCTGGTATGCGATGGCTACAAGTGACGGTAGAGGTTGATCGCTGTAAACTCACATCGCATGATTAAATCGGTAGCAGCACGTTTCGGCGATTAAGAGACCCCTTTATATTGTATTGAATTGTAGGCTGTCCTAGGATCTTTGCACGATTCGACGACTCAACTCCATGAAATTTAATGTCGAAGTCCCCAAAATGTTTTTCGAAACCCTGAAACTAAACTGCTTCCGATCAGCAATCAATCCCCCTCCTGTGGAGAGAGAAATTTCGATCGGTTCGGCCTCGAATATTATTCTTCGCACTTTTTTTCTTCTTTTTTATTTTTCTTGACCATTAAAGATGCATTTTTGAAAGTTTTAACTTTGGCTAAGTTGAGGTCGAATCGAGGTCATTCAGTTGAAATCAAATAAACCATTTCAATTTGTCAACAAAAAAAATCTCACCCACCCTCGAAATTTGTTATTTTACGTTTCATGGCGCACAGAATTCGAATATTCAATTTTAAAAAATTCTGCCCGTCTATCAACAACACTTTTGTAAGGAAATTTGATTATTAGCTACATATAACTTGAAATTTTCACCAACATTCCTCGTAATTTTTGAGCTAACGATAGCTTAAATCGTTAGCCTAATATTGCTACCTAAATTTTAAGGGTATTTTTGAGTGGTTTTTAGTGGGAAGGAAAATTCGTATTTTCCAAAGTTTTTCAAACTATGGTGTGTTTAGTATATATTTCTATGATTTTCGACGAATAGTTTTCGAGTTATTGCAGCTTTTGTGAGGAATTGTCGACAATTCGAGAAATTGAGAGAAGTTAGGCAAGATGGTATGAGTGATAGTGATGGTATGAGTTGATAGTTTTGTGGTGCTATAAAATGCTCGTTAAACACTTGCTTAAGCGGTATTGTTAGGCAATTATTTCAGTAAAAATAAATATAATTAAAATTACGAATTTGCTAAGGATATTTTTCGAGATAGTTAACTATATATGTAGTTAGGTGAAAAAGTTCACAAATATGTAGCTTGGTTAGTGAATGGTCTTCTTAAATCATAATTAAAGCAAAGTAATAATAAACCACCGTGTACAATAATTTGTATTTTTCTTCAATTGTGTCACCCTCTTGATATTATAATAGAGAATAGCTTCATTTCCTGTGTACCTAAAACTCCGTGAAAATTTCAAGTTTTTATCGGTTGTAAGTTTTTTCGACGATCGAGCGAAAGATGAAAATGATCTCATTTAGAAAGAGTTTTTGTAAAAAATTGTATACTTACTTTAGATTTGATTCAAATTTGGCAGGATGACATGCGACATTTTTTGTTTCTTTGATCACCCACCATTTGGTGTGCTAACTATTCGATTGATTTTTCTCAGCGTTATTGCGAGTTAACTTGATAAAATAGTGATAAGATAAAGTATGAAAACTGAATTTTTCATTTCAATAACTTCAGGTGGTTTTGGTGCATTTTTTTTTTTAAACCGAAACGTAGGAGTTTTCAATAAATACGAAATGCACTAAAACTCTCATATGATAGAATAACTAAACGAAATGATAAAGTATAGTAATCAGAGTGAAATTCTACAATCCCTTAGTTGGCCCCCTCACACTTTACGCCAGAGGGAAGCCGTTGCCGATCTTATCGTCCATCGTCTCTCAAAAAGAAAGTTTTAGCTACGAGGCTTTAGGACCAGTATTATGAAACAGAAAGAAATTCCCTCCAAGAAAAATGGTCAAGTCGTTCGAAGGGTCGTTGATTTAATTTGTTCACTAGGTTTCATTGATTAGAGGCATACATAATAGAATATATTGTAAGATTGTATAAAGCTGACTGCTGAGCTTATTGTAAAGAACGATGGTATGAATATTTTTCTGCAAAATTGAATAGGTATTTAATGGTACTTTTAAAGTCATGTACCATCAGTAAAATAAATATCAACGTAACATTTCCTGCATCCTGCAAAATTTTCGAAAACTTACGCATTGGTTTTGTTGTTGGACACACTCAAAACTTGTCAGCTTCTGTCTGCTCGTATATTTACAAAAAATATGGAATGGTGAAAAATGTGTCACGATGAGTGTCTTGGCGATTCAACGCTATTACCGTTCTGCAGTATATTTTATAGGGAAGTAGGTGACTTAACTAATTCCATTGAGCTGGATTGATTTCCGATAATTAATTGAGGGCTTCAAGTGCCTACTCGTACTTGACGAATGTATTGGCTTGTGTTGTGCAAATTGTTATTATGAAGATATAGGCAATTTAAAGGCTCTGTAATATCCTCGTCTAGCCCGCTTCGTGGTGAATCTATGAACATTTGTCTAACGAGTAAATCAAGCCAATTTCATCAGGTGAGGGGACATGAGCACTTCCTTGTTTTCAGGAGAAACTTTGATGACCGCAAGGAGGGTATTTAGAGGGCTTTTTAATATTGCACAATTCATGCAATAACAGTTTTAGTAAATTAAACAATCATAAATTATTAAGTAGTATAAAATATGATAATTTTATAAAACTGAGAATTTGTACTTTACAGAGAGGAATTACGAAATCCAGCTAAAATTGAGCAAATACCATCTTTAGATTAAATCAGTTTAAGGTGCGGATCAAACGTATTGAATTTGCGTAGTCATCTTCCCGTTGAACAATTAATCCAGCTTGTTCTACGTTCAAAACGTTTCACGAATCTATCTGAAATCGAAGTTTTAAGATGGTGAGCCAGCTGATGACCTGATAAAATCACACTTCTAAATATTAGATTGTGAATGTTGAAGAAAGAGAAGTTACCATCAATGTTATATTATAATTTGGGGAATTTAATATTTTTAATTAAAGCCCAGTCACTTCTACTAGGTAGAAAAACTCTTACGCCTTATTTTACTGTTCAAAACTGCTCTGTAAGATTTAAACCATTTACAATCAGCTGCACGTAATACAGCTGATAGCGATGCTGTTGACCCGGATCATGGGGCGTCCGAAATTTGAACTTGCACAGGAACTGTCGGTTCACATAATATGGGCCCACGAATGTACTAAAATATAGATAAACTATAAATCGATAGTTGGTTTTCGTCGCCAAAAATATGGTCTTTGAGCGCGAAAAACAGATCTTTCTTCCTAAGGTTGAAGTGATTTTTTATTAAAATAATTTTTTATCCAAAAACTTATTTTTTTCCCGTTGCATGCAAGGAATAAAAATAAATTACGGTTTCGGTAGATGAAAGTATAAATATTTTTTCATAAATTTATACAACGAACATTGTATATTTATGTAAATGAATTATTCTTCATCAAGAAGCTGCTTACGTGTATGGGGTGAAATGCGGTGGGACGTTTTGTTCAACGGGGGTCGAATCTTCCATTTTCATCTCCATGTGATTTTCCATAACGAAATTCAAAGTGAACCAAAACTGACTCAAAACTATTCACAAAACCAGTATAAATACAAAATTTCGCTATTTACACCGGCGGCAGACGAGTTGGGTGGGCTATTGCGCGTTTTCCAAACGTTAGTTAAACGTCCTTATCAGGTGCATTTTTACGGCAATAAACACCGTTTTCCGACCGTCATTGCTGAAAATCGTCGTGAATATCGGCACTTCTAGAAAACGTGTCAAATTTAGTATCGAAATTACAAAAAATATTGTCGAAACAGTCAAAAAACAGCGCGCAGACCAACATTTTCACTGTAAAAACCGCATTTGGATACTAAAAATTTCACCATTTTTTTCGAAATTGTTCGAAAAAAATTTTACTCGAAAATCCGACCGTCCGGTTGTACCGGCTTCGTACCGAACACTGAGGGGGCCCTGAGGGGCCCAGGTGGGGGCCCAGGTAGGCGGTAGGCGTGTGCACTCAGGCAAAGGTAGGGGTCCCACAGCCCCCACCTAATCTTTGAACCTGATTGGTACTTCTACGTTTGGCATTTTATTAAAATTTAGAACCATGGGCGATTATAAATTTATAAAAATAAATCATTATTGAGCGGTGATTTCTTCACTACAGCAGTATTTATATAGACATGCTTGAGCCATCTAATAGAAAACCTACGAAAACTATCAACTATTAACTACTTTGCTTTATGTTGGAACTTCCTTACCCCAGGGCTAGATAGGTATTTCTGTTTTCGAGACAGCTCGACTCGACTTCTACCACCTACTTATCAGTAGAAAAAAATTACATCGATTTAAAACTTTTTGACTAATATTTCATCGATTTTCAGGATGAATGAAAAAACTCTTGAGCGTTTTTAGGCCTATGGACTATAAAATAATCACACACTTCCACTTTAACGGAGCGAGCAACAATCGCTACTTGGGCATCCCTATCAACTTAATACTAATACCGAAGCTAAAACTAGGACAAATGAGATAGTCACGAAATATGCTTTTTGGATCGCTCAGGCCTTTGATAAAGTATGGCATGAACAACTTACAATATCAGCTGCGCAGGGATCGCCAAAGGATGATTCTTAACCTTCTTTTGAAACAATAGAATCAAATAAACTTACTAAATGAGGGAAAAAAGAAAAAAATACAATTATAATAATGCAGTTACGTCCTATGTAATAATTTTGAGTTGGCAAAAAATGTTTAGTAACAGCTGTTCGAAATGACATCAAGTGCAATGTTTTTATAATTTGAACAAATAATTTAAATGATTCCATAATTTAAAGTTTTTAGAGCGTTTTCTCATCACTTACCTAGCCATCGAAATTTATTACTTATCAGTGATAATTTCGATGACACTCATCCAATTGCACCAAAAAATGTTTCAATTCATAGGTATTTTCGTAAATCTGCTCTCTCTCAAAAAATTGTGACTCAATGGTGATTTTGAATCGGTGAAGCGACACAACGCATTTCGCCGCATCCTAATTGCTAAATAGAAATATTTAAATTGGTCCATAATTTTTTTCCGGTCCCCAAGGAAGTTCGCAAGGCTTTCGTATTTCAAAGTAGAGGCTTACAAGATATTAAAATATGCCTCAAAAACTCGAAAAAATGAAATCTCTGCAAATAATTGTATTTGATAGTTCCTTTGCTTCAAATACGAATTAGAAGAACGTGAACAGGAAATTTGAACGTTTCCGGCAAACAACAGATTGGTCACTACAAAGGGGAAAACCTCTAAGGAACCATTGCAATTTTAATTATTTTAATCTGTCTTATTTACCTATCTATTGAAAAGTTAAATTATTGTCCTAATGATATTGCTGCAGAGTATTTTGAAGAACGACCGTTCCAACTAGTCATATCTTCGGAAATTGATTACAGCTACATCTTTGTCTGAAAAGCGTCGGAAAAATTTGAATTTTCTCCCCATCAAAACCCCCAAAATACCATTAAAACCGAGGTAGTGATTTGCTTAAAGGATTGAGCCATTGTTATGCCGCCATTGATTTTTAGTGATAATTTAAAGAGTTTAGCTTGGTATTGTAGTTTCTTCTTTTCCTTGTCGTCGCTTTTTTTTATGTCCATAGGGTGTGAGGGTTGAGAAAAACCAGGCGACTCATCCTACGATTCTTTGTTTGCTGGCCGAGCACTTTCGCCCGTTCATCTTCAAAAGGTCTGACGTTTGACAGCTCCACGTCGCCTTGATGACGGATGAAACTATAATGCCAAATTCCTCACCAACCATCAATAATGGTATGAAAATGGGTCAGTTTTTAACGAAATTGCTAAATCAATTTTAAGGGTATTTTTGGAGGGTTTCGAGGAGTAAAAATTCGTACTTTCCAATGTTTTCCAGACAAAAGTTGTATTTAGCATCAGTTTCTATAGAATTTTGCACGCTAAACGAAAGAGGCCGTTAGCGTTGTCGGTAGTTTTAATGGTTTCCAAATTATTGGCTTTTGCTAAGTACTTTCGAGATTTTGAAAAATTTGGCGTGATGGTTAACTCGAGAATTTAAGGAGCTACAAAAATCGCTCTATATTCGTTCGAACGGACGTCAAACGTTCTCTTTAGCTGTATCGTTAGGCGAATAATTTAAAATTTAATTTTATATTTAAGAAAAATAAAATAATTAAAACCACGATGGTTGCTAAGGAGTTTTCCCTAAGCCAGTTTTACCAATCTGTTGTTTGGCGTTAATGTTCTCATTTATGTTCGGGTTAGTTGCTACCACACCACAGTACACTCTTTTGTAGCGGTTGTATAGGTTCATTTTTCTTATTTCTCAATCGACTTTTGGTGGAATTCTTATAATTTTTCCATTTCGGAAAGTATCTTGCTGCTAGATTCACCATTAGACACCCCACACAAACATGACCGTACTACAAACACTGACTACAAAAGCTGTCAAGGCAAGGGTGGCTTTGTTCCCAGGGATCAATAATTGCCGTACTTGAATAGTCTGTACTACGATACCACAAAATTTACTCATACCCGTAAAGCTGCCACTCACTTTCGTATCACTGATAGTGTCAATTCCTTTTCTTAATATTTTCGGCCCCGTCAGCCAAAAAACAACAGATAATGTCCACGTTTAACCGTCCGTATAATGAATGACCTTTCGTAAACTGTGTTAATCTACCGGTGAAAATTGAGCACGAAAATACTATGTTAATTATGTACGAGATAGTTATGCTAATCAAGTTAAGCAATAGAACAGCTAAAAAAAAAACTTTGACGGTCCGACGAGTACCTATGCGATTAGTTGGTATATCACATGAAACGAGCGAGCAGGTCATCAGCTAGAAAATGGACTACAATTACAACACATAGATTAATTGCTCTTCAGAAGCGTGCAGTTCGGGAACTAACTATAGAGTGAAAAGCGTTCATAAAAGTTTTAGCTCAAATTTGTCAACTTCAGTTTGGCTCCACGGTTTTTCATGTTGATACTATTACCACCGAATTGATAAACTATCATCAGACAAATCTGACATGGGAAAAGGTTAGAGGCTCGAAAAATTAACTCTATCAAGCACCTTGGTGGGAAAAAACTTGAATTAAGTGGAAAAACTTTAATTTCCTTTATTCTTTTGTTTCTTTCCCCTCTGTTCATAGCCGTATTAAAATAACGCGGTGTTCGCCTTCTTGGAATAAGAAATGTCAAGCGGTTGACGGTTTATGTTCAGTTCGGCTCTCCGGTTGCTGATCTCAGCTGGAAAAATGAGCACCGGCGCGAACGGACATCTCCAAATGTGGCAAACGGACGTTGGAAAATTAAATTAAAATATTTATAGTCAAAGTATTGAAATGCTGAATAAGAAAATCGTTCGTATATGACGAGGCAGTTTTGCGGATTTGAAAAATATCTATGGGCACGGGATTATTTTACACCAGAAAAAATTCAGTTAAATATAAAATTTAAATATTAAATATATAAAATAAATTTTTAAAAAGAAGTATTTTTGAGCGATTTGTGTCAGGGTAGATGAGAATTATAATCTCGTTTTGTAATTTTAAATAAAATATATGTTGAGCTCAATGTGTTGTTCGTGAACTTTTTCCAAGTCGGCCTGCAATATTTAGTTAGTGCAATCAAGTTTTAGACGTTGTTACACGTTTCGTATGGCAAAACTGTTTGACCGGCTGTTCAGTTGTTAAGCCGAGAGGTCTTCTCCACGGATCGCTGGCTCCAACGAAATCGCCTCTCATTTTCTCTCGCAAGTACTCGACGTCTTATCAGTTTCTTATCATACGGACAGGGGGGAGGTACAGGTCGGCCGACTTATCAACGTCCGCCCATCTACGGTCTTGCCGAACTTCGAACTTCCTCTTTCGAGACTTTGCTGTAGCGAGGGAGGGGAATACTACTGAGAGATCCGAGATAGCTTCAGATCTCTCTAGTAAACGTCCTGTTCACGGTTGACGGTGCTCCGGATGCCCTCGCCCCACGAAGTCATCTTCACCTGATTTCCAGTTTGGAGAAAACACCCGATTTCCAACCGGTCCCGAAACGTTTCGAATTTTGCCAGGAAATGGGGCAATTTTTCGCTAATTGCGCTCCTCTCGATAGCGATCGAGGATAGTTGGACAGGCTTACATGGATCGGGTACTTTAGAAAGATTTAAGTAGGAGCCTAGATAGAAAATCCACGCTGCGGTCCTTAGCTTTTGTTAGAAAAAACATAGACGTTGCGAAAGCTTTGGTTTTACAGTGGTTTTATATTATTTACTTCTTTACTACTGGAGTTCAAAATAAACGCTCTGCCATCACATAATATCTTAAGAAAAGAAAATATTAGATTTTTCGAAAATGGAAAGTGGAAAATGTGGAAAAAATGGAAGTGACTACATTCTATTTACTAATGGCTTAAAGCAATGCAAGTTTTTAGCGTTTGCGACTAAGCCAAAACTTGAAACACGAAAAATGGCCAAACCCAAAATCAGAGGAAAACTTAGAGTGGTTAAACAAATCTCAATTTTGACATAAAACCTCGATCATACTTTAATTTATAAAAAAATATTACGGCTTTTGAAGTGGTTGTCGGATAGCAGCTGCAATGAATACGCAATCAGTGAAATCGTGCACCGCTCAAGAGCAAAGTCAGTTATAAAAAAATAACTTCATCAATGACGTCATGACCACTCACACGCAGAAAATTGATCACAGACACACACCAGTCGGAGGGAAGCGTTTTAGCCGTGTGAACGGAACCAGGTCATTATCTTGTCTCAGACTTGAGAGAAGTTCCAACAATCACACGGACCGGCTTGGAGTTCTTAACTTGTAAACAACAACAGTTATTTTCTGATGAAATAATCAAATCAAACGAGATAATCATTACGTCATCCCTTGAGTTTTTCAGCGAAAGTCAAAATATAGGAAATTCAGTCTTGAGGTCGTGAGATGGAGAACAATGGAGCTGTCCTGTCACTAATAAGTACTAACTTGATGGAACCGTAGCAATCGTCATGACACCGACGAGACGCCGCACGAAAAAATCGTCACGATCCTAAAGTTCCATTCTCGCTTTAAATTTTTTTTTTTTTTTTAATTGTAAATTTTGTTCAAAGCGAAAAATTCAGTCAATAACCTATTATTTTCTAGTGTCGAGTTAAATGCTATCGCAACTTATTCACCGCAACATTTTCGATTTCCGTACAGGAAATCGTCGAGATGACGATCTTAGCCAGCGGGTGAAAGCGCAAAGTGATTATACACTCCGGTGAATTGTCAAACGAGGTGAAATGACAGAAAGAAAACAGCCTCTCTCCTCATGCGCAGATGACGCACACATACGCACAGATAACACATATGTTGATTCAGAGCGAGAAATTACGTTGGTGGAAATCCACAGAGTTGTAGAAAACGTCGGATGAAAGTAAAAATATTTTCGTTCGACTGGTTTGACTTGAATTTTCGTTCGCCCGCAATTATTTTTCGAATAACTATTACTCTTTCGCTGATTTATTATTTATATTATTATTTTTTTTTTTGTGACATTGTCTAGCGACACTCGGAGCGAAGATTCCTGCTACCAACAATTGCAGTTCAGCTAATGTTTCAAGTTAGTTAGCGACAATGATGATGAAAAATTCAAACAATGAAAATAGTAGACCTACCTTGTCCTTACCTAAGCTCTTTGGGAGAAAGTCAAATGTAAAGTAAGGGTGTTCTTGGTTTGAACTTTTTTTTGGAAATCAAGGTTTGTCCTGCGTCTCAATGTTTCTATTATCTATCTGACCAACTAACCCAACTTTTTGGTAATTTTATTCACCCCGTATCTTCCAAAATAACAATCTGATTTCTCCCCACGTAAACTTATTTGCCGACAATATAACTTGTGGAATAAAATTAAAATCACTCACCGACTAGTGTGCCAACACATCTTTATCACGTAACATTCTTCTGTAGGGTCAATTCATAAACAAATTTATCTGAATCGACCGTTCCGCTGGATGAAATAGTGCTATTAATACAATTGCTGTACTCGTACTAAAATATTTCTAATCCACACTAGTAGCTTGTTGTTTCGATTCTAGATAGAATTTCTTTGAGATTTTATTATAACGACAATTTTCTCGAGTGATTGCTACATTGCCAACTACCAAATCACACTACACCTAAAATTTTACATTGCAACAAATCGTTTTGATTCAGAATTCAAATACCACAGTAAATTTTCATAGAGAGACTCTTAACATCGTTGAAAACAATATAAGTTGTACAATATAAGAAAAACCAGGCGACTCATTCGCCGATTCTTTATTGGCAGGCCGAGCACTTTTGCCCCCTTGACATATCAAAAAATGCGAAGAAAGTTATCCAAGTATTTTGCAATCTTTTTTAAGCCAGCAACGGCGAGCGTTTTGAGACTCGGCTACAGAAAAATTTTCTGAACGTGTACGCAACTTTTGCGACCGATGACCTCATGAAGCCGTTTCAGCGATCTACCAAATAATTTTTCCTAGTTTTAACGAATGATTGAAAGAATTTTAAGAGGCAAAAATAATCTTTCTGCCTTCGTAACCGAGTTTTCGAGATTATTTTTTGTACTTGAAAAAAAATATTATCTAGCATCACCTTGATGGAATACAATTTGCTTACGAAGTACAACTGTCTCTGTGTGTGAGGAAAATATCCGAAATTGCTCGCTTTCAAATCTTGGTGAATTTTCGGTGTTTCGGTAAAAATTACTTCGTTTCGTTGGTTACAATATATGTCGCGTTCCCCCCAACTTACTCCAGATTTATTGTGAGTATGAGTGACAAAGAGGTTTGAAGTGATTCTAACAATTATCATCTAATGAGCAAAAAACGGCTCGGAATTATGCATGTATAATCTACTATACTCAGGAATGAGGAAGATTAATATGTACTCACTAGGTATCATAAATTAAGTTCATTTCGCTAGCAAAGAAATCGAACAGAAACATGAAAATGAAACACATTTTAGCGTTACCTAAATAATATATTTTTTCTGAAGCTCTTCTATGAGGAGGGAGCCTTTGAAAAATAATAAAACTCTCGATCAGGGCTAGGGAAAGTAATGCGATATTTACACACCGTACAAATTTCCGTCTTCCGTTTTCGGGGTCATCTCTCAGACGTTGGTTCGTTTGTTCCAGGGACCAATTTCACGGATAGTTAACTCGGCCAACTTCTCTCACTCCGCGCATGCGTGTGGGTGTATTGTGCATCCTGAGTTGATACTTCTTCGGCTTCCTCTTCTCTGAATCACGACGTAATATTATGTTCCGCCGTTACTAATTTTATTTAGTTTAGTCCAGTATTGATGACTGATGGCTATTTCAGCGAACATTTGAAATATGGGTACGAACTCTAATTACCTGGAAAAGCCATAATTGCTTTTTGTAATTCACAGATCGGTGAAATTGCTGGAATATAATGAAAAATACTTTTTATTACGGTAGTACGAGTTGTTGGTGAGTGTAAAAAGATGGTATCCCCGTATGTCCATCGCTCGTGTTTTCAACTAGAGTCGCAAAAGACGAAATGAATGTAATTGGATCAGCCAAGAGTAAGATAGTGGGGATCGGAAATTACTGATTGATAAAAAATATATTTAACATCATAATATTGTTATTTCTTGGCACTACCGCTTTAAAAATTACATACTTTGCCCAACTATTACGTTCCAGCCCAACTATACTGCATCCAACATTCTGTTAGGAGGGGAAGAGATTAAATTCACAAAAGTGCAACCGTTTTCCGATTCCAAATACAATAAATTCAATGAAACAGGTAAAAGGGTGAGTTAGAAGTGAAAAAGAAGAAACAAGAGAGGAAAAAGAAATAGTGAGGGAAAATTGAGGCTCGCTGAATATACAAAGAGATTCCGACCTGTCGATAAAACCTTCGTAACCGGGGGCAACCGACAGGGGGCAAATAAAGGGGCCCTCTGGGCCCGGAGGAGCTTAGGGGCCCAGGTGATTTAGTAGTCTGCAATACCGTCGGCTTTACTACAGGCCCCTACTGTTGACTGTCCCTACTGTCTGGAGCTTCTTTTGCATTTCATTTAAATTTTGCGAATTAAAAAAAATTGAACGTACGATCGAATTGTGGGATAAATTCAACTGTACAGAGTTACATTTCGAAGCCATAAACCTCTACCCTCAATACCTGTCGCCTCTTGATATTGTAGAGGCCGGAAATTGAACGGTACAATTGACGTTAAACCTGTTACGATCTGTAAGAGTAACCATTGATCCGATAAGTTTCAGACTTTCAGAATGCTTCCAAAAAACAGAATGCGATGAGAGGGGATAATGATCTTAACTATCACCTATAATTACATTGCTCGACGGATAATTTAAAAAGCAATTCTACAAGCGATATGAAGATTTCATCAGCTATAAATTTTATCGCGTCGTGAATCTAACTCGTCGCTAGTGGACACAATGAGACGCTGCAATTTATGCTTTGATTTATTATAATGCAATAATAAACCACTGTAATCGTCCAAGAAAAAAATTATATCAAGTTTATACTACCAAAACCATATTTCTAATTCGATGGATTCTCCAGGACAATCGATTCTCTTCGGTTACTATTCGATGTGGGTGGTTCTACCCCTACGTGGGTTGGATGTTTCTACGGAGTTGCGACAAATCCATTGATTTCCCCATCATTCCCCTCTATTACTCCCCACTTCAGCTAGGAACTTCAGACTAAAACCGGCTACACTAATTCTCAATACAATCTATTTACATACCTATATAACACATCGTTACGATGGTAATTTACTACTCATAATGTCGCCATCAATTACAACATCAGCACATAAACGGTAACATACATGTGACATGATTCAATCCATTATACTTAACCTCACACTCAATTAGATAGAGAAATTACGCTGGCATTCGTAGACGATCGCACTTATTTCGATAATTTAGTCAATTAGTATGCTGTCAGTAGTTAGTCATAGTCACAGTTGTTATGAATGATCAAATTATTAAATTGCACATTCTCAAACTGTAACGAATACAATTTCTTTCTGCCCTGCTGTAATATTTAATCAGCTATCTGTCTCTGTTCGACTGAATGTAGTTATGAACACCTAGGTATCGGCACTTTTTTTTTAAATGTACATCTATTTATTCGAATAACAATGAAAACCGGAAATCTTGCTTATGGCATGATGATAATTTGGACCTCTGTAAACAATAGTCTATAATCGATTTTCATTACGACGGATCGGTTTGAGTTGAAACAAATTTTACCATTTTAACTTAAGTAGTGATAGGAATAATAAACCACTCGATGGCAATCAATATTGGTATTTATTTTATATTGGTATTTTTTTCGGATTTTGACGGATTAACCTATAAGAGCTTTGACCAATCCTTTAACCTGGATCTATCGACTTTGCCTTTTATTAATCTTTTTTTGATCAGAATTGTGATGAGCGAATAGAAAATTTATAGTCTGCAACAAGTTTAACCATAATATAACCCTTCTATAACCCGTTATATTTTTCTTCCTTTACTCCGATTTTCAAAAATTTTACACGTATTTCCCGCAGAAAAAATTTCGTATGCGTAGTAACAATTACAGCATTGATATTGCAGTAGGTATACAGTTCCTCTTTTCGTGAGTGTCCTACAGAGCTGGCTTCGCACGCAACTGTTGATCAATTATCCTTGAACATTTTAAAGGTATCTGCCGCTGTATCAATCTACTTCTTTATAAATTCTTGCTTGATGTTTTCCATTTTATTCATTGGATAACGAGTAGAACAACTAACAATGTTTTGTATAATGAGCGTATCACTTTTACTCGCGTTACCATCTTGATTGGCCACTCTTTTGACAATATTGTTAGAGCTGAAGAAATGTTGAAAAATGGTATCGGCTTGAATCATTTGGAAGTGATATTAATTCAAATAGAGTAATATTGGTTCCATCGTATTTCATAAAAAGGTTTCCAAATCGACCCGAAAGTCTTCTAACGTATTCATTAAATTTGAAGATTAAATTTTAAACGGAATAAATAAATATTTACCCGTTTTAGATGTTTGGAATAATTAAATATAATAATAATAACTATTATTATTACTATAAAATAATAATAATAATTCGTAAATAAATAATAGGGGCTCTTATTATATAATTATATAATAATAATAAATTATTATTACTATAATTATTATTATTATTAATAATAACAATAATAAAAATAAATTATTTTTACTATAAAATAATAATAATAATTATTATTATTATTATATAATTATATAATAAGAGCCCCTATTATTTTATTTACGAATTATTAGACATCTAAAACGGGTAAATATTTACCAAAGGTAGCTATAGAAACTAGACAGGCCGTTTTAGGTATTGATTTCTAAAATGTGGGAAAGGGGAGGACCGGAAGAAGAGCTATATCATTTGATAGCCACTATTGTTTCATTTTTTCCATTGATTTGCAGATTCAGTGCCGAATGATAGTTGAAAAATGTTGGTCGCCCTGGTTGCCAAGCGGTTGCCAGGGGTTGCATACCGACACAGGGCCACCCTAAGCGTAGCCATCGTGACATTAACGTTGGTCGGGTACTTGGCCTATGTGAATGGCTACTTCTGCACGACCTTTGAACCCTGGGCACATCTGAATAAAATGGTAACCAATCAAAAATCCCAATCGCCCCTATGTATAACTTCACCGTCATTTAATTTATTATTTATAATACCATTCGTGTAAATAGTTGAAATTTTTAAGAGTTATCAGAGAAGTAAGGGTTTCTCAATGTGCCAAAGATTAGAACGAATGGATAATTATTTAATTAAAATAGTCGAAACCAATTAAAAATCCATCGTACCAAGTAAAACTTAGATGAAGAAATTAGTTTATTTAACTAAGTTCCTATATTGTTACGAGTTTTTCTTGGCGTGTCAATTTTTTCAAGCTGGTCAACTGTATCGAAATTTATTTGCTCAATAGAAATTTTCGACACAAATCAAATCTAACTGTCCAGTAATTATATCATTTTACAATTACTTATTTCAAAAGTCAACATAGCCCAACGCAGATAAAATTTATGTAATAATTTTTATCGATGAGAGCATTTTTACTGATACCTGAATGTTTTCAGTGTGAGTCGTTTCGGCGGAGGCAGACATTGGGTGATATGTGCAAGACAATTTGTGCAGAAGACGGCGTTGAAGAGCTTACCTGTGTCCCTCAGTCAGGCAAAGGTAAGAAAAATGAATTTTCTGCTTCTGTCAATAACCGCATCATGTTCATAACCGCTACTCAGTAGGCCATATGGACTCGTATATTTTGTTTCTCTGTAAATTTAACGTTTAATAGAGAATTCTTTCGCTGGATATACCTACTGTAAATTTTCAAAAGCATCAAAAGCTTCGCGAAATAAGGAGCCTCGAAAAGTACAATCATTGGCTTCAAATTGAAATATACTAATTTTAAAATAAAACCTCACGATTACAGGGCCCATTTTCGGTGTCAGGCTTCGCGGTGGGACCGAAATCATCGTCAAATCAGCTTTAAGAATGGGTCGCCCTCCAGAAGTAAGTTCAAACCTACCAAAACTGATTGATGCAGTGATCTAACAATTTGAATCATAAATGAGCGAGATTTGGGAAGTGTTGGAAGATTGTGTGGACTGCTTTCGATCGTGCAAATCTTCTTCCTACGTAGTCGATTACTTGAAACAAAATTGAAGAAGAAAAAACAAAAATAATAGGTAACCGAAGAAAAGCAATAAAAATGAGTTGTGTGCGTGTCGACTCGATTGATATCATTATGATCTACACGCTATAATGCACAGACCTTGAAAGTTCAAATAAATTGATTTTTGAGGCCTGTGAAAAATGAACCTTTGCAGGATGATGCCTGTGTGTGAACCTGTGATGTGTGCTTGTGTGACCTGTGTGTTGTGTGTGATTTTGGGGCATGATGAATTACTGAGTGTTATCCGAATTCAATATATGATGACTTCTGTCTCTTTTTGACCACGGACGCTCTTGCTCAAAACTTGTTGCTAACTAAAGGACATCAAAAACATTTTCCGAATTCGGTTTTTAGAACGATTTCATTGCTTTCGTTTATCTCGTAACTCTACGCAAGTAACATACGGTTACACAAGTTATATTCTACACTTCCTGGACTTGACGATTCTAACAATCTACTCACTGAATTCCGTAGTGACTAAAACAGCTGAAAACGAGGCCCGGTGTAGTATTTGCCGTCATTTTATTCTTGGAATTTTTCTTTAATTACTTAGCTTATGTTTGTTTATCATTGTTAGGTGTTTCATTGGATTGACATTGATGGAAAGGAGACATTCCCAACAGAAGAACAATATATCACTCTCGTCCAGAACCGAATCAAAGCCAAGTGCGTGTAACTCGTTCGATGAATTATATTTATTTTAAATATCATGCATTATTTTGATCGTGAGCTTTAGCGACGTACCATTATAAATAATTAAGTGTTGAAATTACAGGCTAAATTGGACATTGGAAGGGAATGAGGCGATGAAATTGTCACATTTTCCAGGTGGTCAAACGAGCAAAGATCGCAGCGGGTCGGAATTACGACAGCTAGAAATGAAAGAGGTCAGTTATTTGTCAATGGTAGCTTTTTCTACCTTCCACAAGGGGTCCTACGCGCCAAGAAAATTCTTTTTCAAACCCTCACTCAAAATTTGATGTTTCACGTTGCAAGGCATGTAAAAGCCGAATATCCGATAAAAATTCTGTCCGTAAGCCGTCCACACTTTCCCTAACGAAACTAGAAAGGCTAAATTCTTGAAATTTTCACCAAAATCAATCTTGGCCTGACAACGGTTCAATTCTTTAACCGCTACATCAATTTTGAGAGTATTTTTGGGGGTTTTAAGGCGGAGAGAATTCGCAATAAAAAAGGTGTATTTTGCATCAATTTCTATAGATTTTTGGACGCTCAATCGAAGGAGACCATTGCGGGGTCGAAAGCTTTATTTTACCTGTTGGACATCACAAAATGCGACGACAAGGAAAATAATATAGCTTTATTGGTTTTCGAGCTATCACAGTATTTGTGTTAAATTTGGGAGATTTTCACAAATTTGGCATTAGGGTTTTTTCGAGAATTCTTAGAGCTGTAAAATTCGTTCTATAATCGTTGGAATGTTCGTTAAACGCTCTTTTCGACTGTACCGTTAGGCGAAAAATTTAGCCTTTAATTTAAAAATTCAAAAAAAATTAAAATTGAGTAAAATTACAATAGTTGCCAAGAAGTTTTCCCTTGTAGTTACCAACCTGTTGTTAGGTGGAAACGTTCACAAATGTTTCGACAAGGTATTGCAAATGAATGGTCCTCATCATTATGGAAGCGAAGGAATAATAAACAACTGTATAATAATTTGCAGAGTTCTTTCTTGATTGCAGGTATGGGGTTTGTTGCATAACCATGAATACCTAATGACCATGTTGCACAGTCGGAGGGACATATTTGCCGACCTGATTGGCTCATGTGGCCAATATTACATGACCGAAAGGCTGGTTCTACCACTCCTGGATTTTGAATCGGTGAGCATCAATTATAAGTTTTGAATTTTCTCCAAAACCTTTCCTGTACTCTGACGGCAGTCGCGTAGACTAACTATTTCAATATATCCTCAATATATTATACCCTATATATGACCATTTAATAGAACGATATTTATTGAAGTACCTATACTTTTTAATAAAAAATTTTGAAGAATGAATTATAATTTCACCATAAAGCGATGTATTGTTATTTTCTGGTGTTCTTTTTCCAGGAAGGTATAGACGCTAACTTCGAATCGTGGGCAGCCAGAGTACATTTGTCAGTCAGGATCCTCGAACTGATCGAACAACTAGAGGAAGATGACATTTTGATCTGCGACGTGCGGCCTGTTCTATTCGGAGTCAACTCAGCTGGCAAAGTGAAGGTGAGACAAACTTATAGTAAAAATACGCAGCATTTATATTTGGTACTATATTATTGATTGATCTATCGCTCTCCAATGGTAAAAATATACTGACTGTTAGATAATTGGCACCGTTCAGCAGTTTACTTTCCGGTCTCTGGCAATAATAGTAATATTCTTCCCCAGAAACATCATTAACATTACATTTCACCAAACATTTTAATGCCCACAAGCTTGCGGTTATTGGCTTTACGTATAGGAGACCCATTTTTACCAGATTCAATTCCAACAGTTCTTACATACGGAGGAAGAAAGGACTTGAACAAAGATTCTAATTTTCAGTGTACACATTTGTCGAGTTCTCGACCATGCCCGATAATTATGTATTATGAGGAGTTGGGGGACCATTTCAATAGGTACAATATAGTATGGACATAAATTATCGATCAACATAGAACCGTGATAGTACCCGAATGGATGAAAGTACTTGGATGAGGAATTACAAATGAAAAACGAGCAGTTTGAGTGTCTTCTCTTCAATTTCCTGAAATTACGACTGGTGAGTGTTTTCTGTTGTAGTTGGTCAACCTGGAAGGGACTTTGCTCAGACGGATCGCTGACGCCATGACAGCATCAGGGAGGCCATGCTCAATCGACAGTGACTGTTGGCTCATCGACTGCCGATCTTCCTGCAACAGTAAGACTCGTGTGTGCGACGCACCAGTGACGTCGACCAATTTACAAGTACATAAATATGGACGAATTTGCAATCTCAATCGTGATTCTGAATTATTTCGATGTACCAAGTGGAGTGAGTGAGAAAGAAAAGAGAAAACGGTTCATTTCCGAGTCATGGTAATCACGACGGTAATTTACAATGGAATGTTCTGTAGTCTTCGGTCTACATTTGGAGTGGCCTCTCTCGTTATTTGCGAGAATGGCCAGGCTTTGTTTTCACCTTATATCCACCACAAGACGAAATGCAGCTTTTTCTGCCCTGCTTTCCTAAAGCTTTTTAAAGCTGCAGTTTTCGCTGTCTGAAAAATTGATTTTTTCCATCGAATTGGCCATACTTATGATAACTCTTTTGAAGAGGCCAGGAAACTTCTCAACACGTCAATGCTCGAAGTATGAGGTGAGAGGAGTAAGTAAATGGGGTTTGGTGGTCTAATAGTAGCTACGTCGAATTTGTTATCCTTTGTCGATGCAGCGACGACCTTTCTGAAAATAGGAAAGGGCGAAGGACATTGAGAGTGAGATTCATCTTTGTGACATCATTATATATAAGCTATTGAATTTGAACATATGGAGCGAGATGCGAAGAATCAGGAATAAATGATATTATATTAATTTTTTAGGGATTTTTAGGGAATAGGTTCAAGAATGATGGCTTGAAATGTTAGCGCCGGCTCAATATTTCTGATTTTTCACTCACCAGGTCATATGCGAGAAGATATTTCTCGGATGGTCATCTCCAGACAGAATCATCTATCCTGGACTGCTTCTGACGCTTCATACCCCGCAAAGTCTGATGGCACTGTTGCGACAGTGCGCTCAACCTCCACAAATCAGCGAAGACCCGCGGGAAAGAGCAGAGGTAGGAAAAGTGTACTTTTTTTACATTTCCAAGATCAATTACAGAATCAGCCATCTATTATATCAATTTTTTTTTTTAAATCATACTTTGTTACTCTCCCCACTGTTACATGCACATCAGCGTGCTATTTTACTTCAATATACCATTTTATTTTTCTTTCGCGCAGATTGCACGCCACGTGGCACAAAGGCTGGATGACGCTTTAACCGAATTGGACTCGTCCTTAGAAGGCTACAGGAACAGCTAGCGCGCCGCCACACGCTCCGAAATTTGAATTTTTTAAAATTAATACGTTCCGGGGCGAAAGTTCTCATAGTGATCCATGATCTTCCACAAATAATTGACTTCGATTTGAACGAAACTTGGAAAAATATTTCGTAAGACTTGAAACGATTGTCAATGTAGGTTATTATCCAAATGTTTAACGGTAGGAATCGAATGTACGCCTTACTGAGATTGAGTTCAGATGCCTAATAATTCCAATCGGAATAAAATTATTACTGTGTTTAACGAACAACGAGTAGCCTTTTCTATCGCCTTTTAGCCGATCATTTTTTGTAGACTGCTATAAAAATGTAAAATTTCCTACGTGTTTAAATAATGTATACACATCTTATAATAATGATGTAGCTTATAATTGATGCGCACAGTAAAAAGTAGGCATTGATTTTTAGTAATAACTAATTTCATGCACTGTACTAATAGTTTTGTATACGTTAATGTATTGAGAGATTTGGTCTTCGATAAATAATGAAAAATAAAGTTGAAATCTCAAAATATAATTTAAAGAAAAAATTTTTTATTTTTTGTTCAAAACCCCGAGTTTACGCAAAACGGATATATCGTATGTATTTAGAGGGATTAATTGTGAGCAAGGGAAAGGTAGAGCGCCAGCAACTGACAGAGCTCAGCTGTTGATATTATGTACTGAAGGGAGGTTGAGCATTATTGATTTTACCCCTCTACAGTCTCAAGGTTATTGTACGTTACTTTTCATGAACCTTTCAAAGACACAGTTACTGATCACAGTTACTCTATCACAGCTACTGGATCACAGAATGCTGCACAGTGCCGAATTTTTCAATTGACTAATATTTTTGGTTGGGCATGCAGACAAATTTAATAACTTGAATAAGTAAATAAATTACGGTTGATTTGTAGGACGTTTTCTTATCAGTTAATGTTTATTTTATATTGCTAACGGCTTTTATTGCTTTTGATTGACCATTTTTGGTTAATGCGATCGAAGCTTAAAAAATATTGGTTGTTCTCGACACATAAAAAGCGGTTGGTTTTTATTTTTAAAATACAAACTTATTGATGATAGAATTAATAAAAGAGAGGATAACCAAAATAACTCACTAAATTTTGGCAAGGTTTTTTTTTTATAAACTGGTTACGGTTGAGAAACGCATGAAGCGAATCGATGCACTTCGCGAAGACCGGATTTTGACAAGACAAGTGTTGGTCGATTTTATTCAATAGAAACCTCATGAGCATAAGATTGGATAACGGTTATTTCGAATACGCCCTACGAATTATTATCTATTTCTATTTTCAGCAAATGCCTAATAATTTTTGAGAATTAGAAAAAAAATTGTACAGATTCATCTTTCTATTTCCTTTTTACTACCTACTGGAAAGAAACAGCGACGAAATAACTGTTTCTGTTAGCCGTTTGTTCGGATAACTAGTTCCTTCAACTCCCCACCAATCACCCTCATTCCCCCTACAAGATTTGAAGACTTCATTCACAGTACACACCCCCTTCTAGGACCGATCTATTTCAAATTTCATTATCAATAGTTAGGAAACATATAGAAATACATGAAGATAAAATATGTGATCATGTCTATTAGCAAACAAAACCAACATTGCACCTGTGCCACACTTCCATCGGAAAAATCTCAAAAAACGCTCAAAACCTTCAACATATTGAAATACAGTTGAAACTTCAAGCTTCTGTGACAATTTGCGCTAGGAAATCGACTGAAATTTGACTTATTTTCTTACAATGTGACCAAGGTGGAAAGAGTCATCGATATCGGCCTATAACTCGAGCGGTCCAGCAGAAAAAATTTATAATAGAACGTTGAAAAAGTAATATAAATAATTATAGTGCAAAAATGGGTTCACCGAGTTCCAAATTTAAAAAATACATGACGCATGGGGACGAGTACACAGCTATGCAGGTATGAACTGGATTTATAGTTAATTATTAATTCATATATTTTATTTTCATTATTATTCTGCCCTAACGATGTAAAAACAAGTTAACCGTTGATCCAAACTGGACTCATCTAAAACTACTAATACGCACGGTAATCCATAAAACAGGTCAATTAAAGTAACGTTAGGTCTAGGAGATCCACCTGCATGAATGCAATCTATACTTTTTTTTAATAGAAAAAAGGTTGTTTGTATAAAATTGGAAAACTACCAATTAAATAATTGTAACGAAGAAAATCTCATTTCTGGGAGCATGAAGAGCTCAAGCATACGACTTTAAATTCAGTACCGCACACAGAGCGCCCATAGGGTAAAAGACAACATTCAAAATCAGATGTGACCTGTAGAATAAATAATTTCAACTTATTTGCGAGACTGCAACAGATTTCATAAAATCGAAAACGGATTCGAACTCAATTCAGAAAACAATTGCACGAAAGTTTGCATTTGTATGGGATTTGTGAATTGTATTAACTCCTCGCCCATCCAGAAGATCCAGAAGGATAATTAGCTGTCACTTTCAGGCCGGACTCACACTCTCGTGCAAGTTGCAAACACACAGTAATTGCAGTGTGCCGTAATTTATCATTTTGCAGGTGTACCAAAGTTCTCCTGAACTGAGAAAAAGCCTGGATCCAAATTTGAGTTATGGGGACCATCATGACCACAATACTGCACTACATTATGCTGCCAAACATGGCATGAAGCATTTGCTCAGGTAATTTTATTTAATATTGGCAAACTCTGAAATTCTAATTATTAAAATGTAAAAAAAAATACCTTAAACTTCGTTACTAGAATGTTTCTTAACGAGGCCGGCGGGAATCCAAACAAGAGGAATGGTTCAAATGAAACAAGTCTCCATTGTGCATGCTCGTTAGGTGCGCATAAGACATACTCAGCTCAAGAACGCAAAGGTAATAATTGAATACATAGTAATCGCTAGCAAACTCGTATGCCATGCACTTTTTTAATGACTGCCAAAATATTTCTCAGGTTCATGCGTAGCCTTGATTCTTCAATGGCGTGGAGACATTTTGGACTCTGGGGAAAGGGACCGTATTCAACTTGACTTTAAAGACTGTGTAAGCTTCATTTTGCAACAGCTCATTGCGTAGAAAGTACCTAGCCACATTAAGTTTCCAGAACAAATTATATTTTTTCTATTCTCTTTGAATATTAGAGAAAATGTAGAACAAACGGTTCCACCAATTCAGTTTTCGCTTCTTACTATTCAATCTAAGGGAGACCCAAGTGTATTGATTGAATCGTATTGTTCGATATGTACCAATGTTAATTATGAATTGGATTTCTGTGTAGAATGGTAACACTGCATTGCACACGGCTGCAATACATGGATTGACGCGTTGCGCTCAGTTGTTGATTGCAGCTGGCGCTTCGGTGTTCATAGAAAATGTCAATGGGGAGACAGCTTGTGATGTTGCAACGTCTCGTCGTCATCATCAGCTTGCAAGAATTCTCGAAGCTAAAATGGTCTTTGTAAGTATTATTCTGAAAACTCTTTAAAACTCAATTTCAAGGGTTTTCGATTGCATCCTAGCTATCTGAAAAATTCGACGAGGTATCAGACACGTTTGCAACTGCAGTAAAAATAATTCTTGGTTCTATTCGTTTTATAGAAAAGAGTATTGTTAGATTTAATTCATCTCATCATATATTGCTCGCGGTTTTAGGCAGAAACTGCTGATGTGGTCAATGAGGCTGAACTTGAATCATGTGGATCAATAATTGGTAGTGATCTTGTATACCACGGCCTACGACCTGAAGACCTGCAAGAGGTCAGTATGAACTTTGCTTACAATTATTAAATGTGAAATGATTATTTGCAGTGACTTATTAGGGGTGAATGTATTGGTATTATTGGTTTGGAGCTGACTTAGCAAAACAACTGTGGCAGCCATTAACATCGTACTACTTGACTCTTGTAGGTTAAGGACCAATTGCTTCTTGATACAGCTGACATGCTCAATGTACCACTGCCAACAGCCAACTCTCTCCTGCGTGACAGTGGTATGTACATATCGACACTTAACACCATTTATGAAAGACAATGAAATCATTATTTGCCAATTCTTGGATTTTTTTTAGAGTGGTCAAGAGAAACCCTTTTGGAAAAATGGATCAACGATCCAGCCCAAGCTTGCATTGAAGCCGGAGTGTCAGTGCCAGCTGATGCACCACCGCCGTCACCATCATCACATTACAATGTTGCATGTTTGAGCATGCTAACCTTAGATGGGAGTCAAAGTAATCTCAGCCATTGTAACCAAGACAACGTCATCCAAGGCGGCCTGCTTGATGTTCCCTGGTCGCACAATTTTTCAAGAAATTCAAGTGCCAGGTCATCTGCTGTTTCAATCAAAGAGAAGAAAGAAGAAGAAGGAGAATTGATGGTGAGCACTATTATACAAGTAACAGTCAAAGAGTAATACTGTAGAGAAATTGATTAAAAAGTGCGTATTACTTTTCAGTGCGGTATTTGTCTGATGCCCGTAACTGAGAGTAAATCATTGGACTGCCATCACGAATTTTGCCTTGAATGCTGGGAGACTTATTTGACTGGGAAGGTACCTAAAATTGACTTTAGTTTTGTCTTGTTTCATCCCTATAATGGAACTCAATTGAGTCTTCGAATGATCCAGGTGTTGAGCGGTCATGTCAGTTCAATACAATGCCCGGCTAATGAGTGCAGTATGGTTGTGTCGTATGAGTTTCTTCATCACATTGTACCTGCCGAAGTGTCTTCCAACTACCGCGATCTTGATATAAAAGTTTGTACAGATAAATAAAATACATAAACTGCGTTTAAGTTTGAGATCAGTCTGTAGTTTTATATTTGTATTCAGGAATTTGTAGAGCAGAACCGCAGCATAAAATGGTGTCCAGTCGGCGGTTGTGGCAGGGGTGTCAGATTTACTCCTCAAGAGGAACAAGGTTAGTCCGGAAATCCATGTAATATGGACTAAACATTGGAGGCCAATTTATAATTATGAAGTGTGGTCTGTTGATGATTTTATACAATTTTACGTTTTCAGGTAACTCAGCAACATCACATGCAGTGGACTGTGGTGAAGGTCACTATTTCTGCTGGTAATTGAACAATGAATTATCTATCCATTTTCATAGCCGATAGTTCCAGAAAGTTCTCCGCGGTTTTTTCGTGGATTTACAGAACATTTTAACCACAAATTGAACATTTTCCTTAGAAAATTTCCAGCAGGGAGCTATTGGTCATTTTGCTTTTTTTTCAATCGTAGAACGTTCCATACTAACGCAATAAAAAATTAATTAATTATGACGTTACAACTTTGTGCAGGGAATGCCTTGGTGAAGCACATGCACCCTGTTCGTGCACAGATTGGACCAAATGGATCAACGAAATAGCCACAGTTAAGCCTGAAGAATTGCAAGACTCTGTCACTGGTCGTTGGCAAGAAGCCGCCAACAGTTTATGGCTTGTAACTAACTCAAAACCGTGTCCCAACTGTGGATCGCACATTCAAAAAGGGGACGGTTGCAATCATATCAAGTGTGTCAAGGTAGGAATGAGAAATTTATTTAATTTATTGCTGTTGAACATTCAAATTTGAATTGTCTTGTTCCCTTCTTTCTTTCAGTGTAAGTTCGACTTCTGCTGGGTCTGTTTAGAGTCATGGAAAAAGCATAGTTCAGCAACAGGCGGTTATTTCAGATGTAATCGCTACGAGGCAGTGCATAAGGCGGATGAGAAGCAGGGTGCATTAGTTTCGGAGGTAATCATGGTT
The DNA here is from genome assembly GCA_037159825.1 of Tupiocoris notatus. NCBI lineage: Eukaryota > Metazoa > Arthropoda > Insecta > Hemiptera > Miridae > Tupiocoris > Tupiocoris notatus. Next base: position 24,279 of record JASJUZ010000442.1, on the reverse strand, counting down.
TGTAATGCACTCAAAAAATATTTTTCCGATTTGAAATACGCGGCCTAATATTATGCTAGGTGGTATCAAAATTGTCTTACTTTTGCTGCAGGCTGTACTGAGAAACAAACAGAGCAACGAGCTCAACCGATTTCTGCACTATTACACTCGGTTCAGGAACCATGATGTATCTCGTCGATTAGAGGAGCCTCTGCTGAAAACATGCAAACAGAAAATGGACTTGCTTATCGGTACATCAAAAGAAAGTAAGCCTACAGACGAATTACAGCGCTGATGTAAGATCTAGTGTTAATCAGATTATATGCATCTATCTATATTTATATATATATATATAATATATATTTATAAAAAATCTATACATATAAAACTACACAACCATGATGCGAAGAAGTATACGATTGATTGAGCAACTGGCTGGTTAAAATTTGATGAAAAGAATAGGGTATACTAAAAATTTAAGGCCACCGGCTGAAAAACCTCCAGAATTTCCATTTTCGTCCTTGAAATTTTTGAAAAATTCGAAATGTATCGAAAAACGTCGTTTTTTGGGACAAGTCGCTTTTCAGGATTTTGGTGTTTCCCGTGCTCCAACTAACAAACAAGTTAATTTTACATGTACCTATACTAAACGCAGTGCAAAGTTGTAGCCAGATAAATTTGGAACATTTTCGTCATTTGGATTGGTAGAATTGCTCTAATTTCCGCGGAGCTGTGGCGATCCAAAGTTGGAACTTGAAAATGGCAAGACAAAAAAACGATCTCGCCCTGAAGGAACGTATTGAAAAATAAAATTAATTTTGTACCAAAATCGTCAGTATGGTTGAAAATGATACGGCGAAAAAATAGTCGATTTTCGATTTTGGCCTTTGATTTTCCTTGGGTGAGGATTATGTAAAATTTTGACCACTTCCGGAACCACGTTTTTCCGCAGTTTTCGCTACGTACACGGAAATTTCCCACTACAATTTAAAATTTTACTACAGATATCTGTAGATTGTTAAATTCTTTAATCGAAAAAGTGCAGGAGTCAACTCAACCTACAGAAAGAAGTAATGCGACCACCTGGAGAAGAAAAAGTACAGGAGTTTGTTCATTGCTCGATTTAAGAGCTACAGGGGCTCGAAGTGAAAGTCGGAAAACCGTGGGTATACGATTGATTGAGAAACTGGGACTAGGTAAACAAATTTTGATCACATAATCGTAAAATAGAAACAAACTCAAATTGAAAAAAAATCATAGTTTTTTTTTTAAATTAGGCTTTCATTTAAGTTTTATTGTACTTAAAAATTTTATGACGGTTTTTCGGTTTTTTTTTGCCTATTTTTCGCGAATGCCTTTTGAACCGATTACTTTTACATAGGTATATTATACTCAGAGGCGAGAAAGAACTATCAAAATCCTACAAAGCTATTCCTGCTCGAAGAAAATCAAAAACACGTTTTTTACCAAAAAGTGAATATATCTCAAAAACAAAAAATGAACAATTTTTTTTTTTTTGTTTTTTTTTTAATTAATTGTAAATTGAATTTTCTCCATTGCTCACAAAAAACCTATCTTTTCAAAATTCGCGAACGTGGCGAGAAAAAATTCTAAAGTTGAAACTTCAAAAGTACGAAAATCGAAAGAATTCAAAAAAATGTTCATAATCGCTAGAATTTTATTGTTTTCACTTCAAATTCGAAATCTACGTCTAATTGTCTATAAGAATGAGTAATAAAATAATAAAAGCTTTGGACTTTGTGGCTCCACGTCGCCCTGAAGATGCCCTAATGGGCGAAAGTGCTCGGCCTGCCAATAAACAATCGGAGAGTGAGTCGCCTGGTTTTTCTCCAGGAGATAAAATATTATTGAACAGAACTGTTAGTATTATTTGCAACGGATTTGCATAGTTGAAAAACATAAAAACGTGCAGTATTGTAAATTTAAACAACTGATCATCAAATTTCCGTCGTTTTGACGTCAAAATCGGATTCTGCGTTAAATTTCCTATAAGAATAGCTTTCAAAGTCGCTTAATAACGAAAATTTAATTTTCGATGTCTGCGGAGCTCGGAATTCCGGCCAGTGAAGAAAGCGATTTACGGAAAATAATTTCTGTGGCGCTGTTTAAAGTTTTTTCACCAAATTTTTTGCTATATACGTGTGGTAGCCGTTCAAATGAAGACCCCTGCATAATAAAACAATTGATTCGCGTTTATTTTGACCCCGAAAATCACGGTTAAAGTCCGATTTTCGAGCTTTTAAAAACTGATTTTTTTGGGCCATTTGCAGATTTTTCCGAAAATTGAAAAAAATAACAAAAATACATCGTGGTAAGATACAACTTTCCTAAAAATTTCAGATTTTTATCTCAATTAGAAGACGAGTAAAAATTCGTCAAATGATCGGTTGAAAAAAATCGCAGGGGTTCCCCTTGGATTTTTCGCGAAACATTTTTTGAAATGGATTTCGCTCAAATTCAGCATAATGATAGTTGATGATGTGTATATCAATAATACATGGTTCATTCTTCGTTTCTTTCGCACTAAATAGATGAAAAGAACGGTCGAAGTTGAAAAATGTCATGTTTTCGTGTATAGTCTGCTAATATTGTTGAATAACGCAAAAACGGTTGAAAAATGGATAGGTACACTACATGGGAAAACTGTGGACAGTTGAATGACCTATCTTTTGGTATATTCAAACATCTGAATTGACGAATTATCGTTGAAGTTATCCACTGTGCAAGTTACAAATCTTGGAAAACTTAAAGTTGTTACGTCTACCTCGGCTAAAACTTTGCGCAAGTTGAAACACCACTACTACATGATACAAAGTCCAAGAAAACACCACCATCTACTTACCAAATTATAGTAACTACTAGATATCTGGAAGTCAGGTAGTCTGGGGGGGCGGACAAGAAGTTAGGCGGCGAAGCCCACAGGGGCGCTCAGCCCCTAGTTTTATTATAGTAGGTACCCCATGCAAACATATTGACGAAACATCGAAGTTGCTGTTTGCACACGCCAGTATATCGGGTAGCTTGCACTATTGGAATACATCAGTTAGTAATTCTTCTTTGTTCCTCAGAGTAAATTAGAGAGGCTCTCATTTTGGCAGAACCTATACATTTTTGTAGTTTTGAGATAGAAAAAAAAAATTGTCATTTGACACTGACAGTGACACACTCACACACACATTTGACACTGACACTAGCTGTCATTGACACACATGTTTGACAGAAACGTTGCTAGAAACAAAATCTCCATTAGTTTAGTTCCTGGTTCTAGAACATTTGCATATTAAAATCCAATAATCCTAAATGTTTCGTGTTTTACAAGGAGATTCAAGTTGCGTTAAATTCATCGAGGAGGGTGTCAAAGAATTGTTGAAAGCAAGACGAATCCTCTGCGGCTCATACATCTACGGATACTATTTGGATGATGACGGTCTATCCAAAACAATCTTTGAGTTCATGCAGGTAACATTTGGGGAAAAAACTTGGAGAACTAAGTTCACGGTTTGCATTGCAACTTTTTACATCTAACATTTTTGTTGTTTCCAGAATGAAGTCGAAGAAGCGACTGAAAGATTATCCGAAATTCTGGCACGACCATATTTAAAGACTCCCAAATGTGAAATAATCCGCACAACGCATTTGTTGAAACGAAAACGTCAAGAGCTGTCTAGAGCTGTGGCTAGGGGGATGATACCACTAGAATCTCCCACCAAACAATCTAAGGTAGTTGAGAATGCTTTCAATTCAGAAACTGTTGTTTCCACTCCTCAGGTAGCAATAAAGAGAATGTTTCTTTTGAGCAGGCGACTGACACAAAAACCTGTGCGAGGCCTGGATGCCCAAAGAAACTGGAAGATCTGGAACATGGGCCATATTGCAGTGTCGAGTGCGAAAAATTCGACGGTGCATCAAGTAAGATTTTTCCAAATGAAACTTTGATATCACAAAACGAAGTAGAAATGTTGTAAACGTAAACAGTCCAGAGATCCTATGGTCAAGTTACTTTTTTCAGGGGATTTCATGTTGGTGTCAGCATCTCGCGATGAAAATGTAGATTTAGCCATCGCCTTGGAAATGTCCCGTTTACAAATGCTGGAAGATCAAATGTTGAGACTAAATGGTCCTTCGGGGTATGTAATTGATACATTATTATAGTAAAGTATTTTCATTAATAATTGTTGAATATTACTAGAAACGTGAAAAGTCCTGAAACGTTTTATAGTAATACACCAAAATTCTAGGTCAGCCGTCAACACACCAGAAGTGATTTTACATGACCAAGGTACATAATATAGTAATAGATGCATGATGGCAGGTAGAGGGTCATTCAGTAACTATCTGGTACAGAATTCAAAGCAGTGTGGCGATTACATTTTTTTTGTTACTAATTGCTTTAGTGGACCCTGAATTGAATCTAGCAATAGAGCGCTCTCTCCAGGATTCAGTAAAAAACGAGACGGTCGATACATTTTTGAAATCGTTGGACGGTAAAAAATTTGACGTCGAACCGGGTCAGGCGTCAGATGCTAACAGGTGGAATAAAACTGCCAAAGATCTCAGGTTTGTCATCTACATGGTATCCAGATAATAAATTATTTGAAATAAATATAAATTAGCTCTGGCTTTTGGTCTATTTTTTCATCTGCTACATTCTCCAATCAAATCAGTTCAGGTTTCTTTTGTTTATAACTACTTTTCCCATTCCAATTTTACCTGATTTCAGGTCTCAAAAAGAAGATGGCCGTTTCCGTGTCGGTGATGTTCACCAACTAGGTGTTTTCATAGGTGGTTCTGATGCATTAAGTTATTCTTTGACGCGGAGCCATTCAACGGGCGATTTGTGCCGCAGAAAGGGTCGTCTTGTACTGCGTGATGAGCCAAGGTGAATCTTTATCAGACCAATTTATTGCACAATATTGTAGCACCTCCAGTCCTTACTTGACTTACCTAGCAGTTCTTGAACTGACTGGGTCTCCTTGTAACATGTAGTTAACACAAGCTCCACAAATATGGTGATGTGCAATGTTATGTTGATGCAATGATCAATTGAATGCCACAGACATCAACTCGTTAAGCTTCAATAAGAAAGAAATAGCATTGTGTAGACTATAAAGCATGTGTTTCATGAGAAAAATATCAATGATATGCTTTGTACCATTCAGGTTCGACAACCTCCATACCTGCAATTACACATGCCTTACCTACTCTATTCTTTAATGGCAAAAATGCTAAGCTTGATGCAGGAAGCACAAATATATTTCTTTATCTAGGTGCAGCTTTCGTTTTTTCATTACAATCGAGCACTATACATGCGTGACTGGTTGTAGGTACCACTTGGATTCTGATCATAGTTGGGTACACGTGGCACGGCCTGAAGAATTGCCTCGCACTTGTCGCTTAAGGCCTAAACTTTCTGAAGAGCAAAGCAGTATTGACGACACTTCTGATTCTCAGGTAATGAGGGCACGAATGATGTCAACTATCGAACGTCGCTAAGAACTGACCTGGAAACCCAATTTCAAAAGAGGAAGAAACTATTTGATGCCTTGTCAAATATTTCATGCAAGAAAGAATTTCATCTTGGCTTAAGTACTGAATTATCGATTATTCATTTACAGACAACGGATTATCCATTGAGAAAATCAACGGGGATATTCCAAAGATCAATTTTCTCATCGTGTCAAATATTTAAATGCGCCTCATCAGTGCAAATATGCCTACAGAAGCTACTAAATTGTTGCACACGTTGATAGAAATTTATAAAACTATTATATATTTTTAGCGCAATATCAATAAGAGCAAAAATAATTATAATATTGGTAATTATAGCAACGAGAGAACAAACGTTTTAAATTATACATCTGTATTGCAGACGGATGGGTCAAAATGTTTCGAAGTGGAACACGGGATCCCAAAATCTCCCAATCTTTACATCAGTGGCGTTGGAATATGTCGGACATCAGATGGCATCTCTTCAGGTAAAATGAGAAGACTTGAAGATGAACGACGTTCTCTATCGTTCTTCAATGTGTGAATTGAAATAATTTAATAAAACTTGTGAATGCCCTACAGAATTGATGTCCCCATTAGTTTTACAAGTTTCTGTTTCCTTTCATTTTCAGATATGCGGAATAGAGGTTTTGACACTGAGGAAACAATTTTCAAATTCATCAACTTGACGCCAAATTTGACCCCAGCGGATTCGGGAGCGCTCAGTTCGGTTTTGCACGTCGAAGCCAAAACGGCTGACCATTTTCATGAGGGAATGTTCTTCTTGCAGAAGTAGAAAAAGGGATAGAAATAGAATTTTAGACATAAAGGTTAAATAGAGAGGAGATATTGGCGTTTACTATCATGGCAACATGGTTTGAAACAATTGCAAGATTGCAGTCATGATAAGATTGCTCATTTTGTAACATTTCAGCGCATTGTTAGACTGAAAATGCCATGTTTTTCAAGCGGATAATCTATGGGAAAATTACGTTTGGCCAAGTGCTTTAGAGAGAATGAGTGAAATTTTGGGCAAGACAAGAGAAATTTGGGAACACGAACAGGACCACAAGTGCAAAATGTAGGAAAATTTTCTCTCCAGACCGGAGATTTTCATTAAGAATCTTGCAAAAGCTGATGTATTAGAGGGAATTCTTTTCTCTTGACCTTACTCTAGCTCCACGTCTAGCGTCTTTCGAAATTCAATGTATTCATCGTATTATTTATTGTTGCTAAGATGTAAGAATAATGCCACAAACACGTTTTTGATTTACAATTATGTTTGAAATAAATTGTCCGTTAATTGATAGATTCATTGAACTTACACGGCATTCCGTATTGGTTAATTGATTTCATTCTTTTAAAACTATTGGTTCCATAATTTTCCATTGTCATAAATAAATATAATCCTGTCAAAACTGCCGTAAACGTGTTCAAAGAATAAACGATTTTCAAAATATCAGTCGAAAAACAAATACTAACCTTAATTACTTAACCTGATTATTTTTCTCAACTAATTCACGGATCAATGCTATTAAGAACCGTATTAATATCAGCGGACGATAGTTCGCATGGGTTCCAATTCCTGATCATTATTTCAACAGAATATCACCACAATTTTTATTGAGCAGAATCATTCTTTGTTTGAAAATGAAAAAGTTGACGAAAAAATAATATTAATAATAATGAAATTAATATAGCTACCAATACTATTAGGATTTTGATTGTATTGAAGGAAATACATAAAAACCGAATAAACATCGCTATATTTTATTACATTTCATATTTTTATTTACAATAAAAGAAGGAAAAAATATTAGCCAACTCCTAACCGTATTAAATCGAAGAATGTGATCATTGCATCTTTGTAAGAATAAGTGCAAAACAATAATATACATTATATAACAATACTTGGAATGCAAAAATAATACTTGAGTACACGATATCAGAAATTATTAGTATAGACGATACATTTTATTAAATTCAATAAAAATCAATTGCATTTAAGGCAGCGGAATAAGGCCCATCATTTTGGCAGCAGCTTTTTGAAAGCTTGTTCGATCCTGTAAGTACAAACCGCTAGGAACCGGCAAATCAAGGCACGACGATTCGGAAGGCGATTCAATAACAAGTAAAAAGACTTTTTGATTCAGACGAATTTGCCGTATTTATGCAGAAGTGTCAATTTTTGTCAGAATCGGACGAAGAGTTTTCAAAATTGAGAAGAAATATTGTTCATTGTTAAGTTCAAGGCACCTGGAAAATGAAAGTCGGATTAATTTACTTTGAAATTGGAAGTCATTTTCAAGCTCTCCTGAAAAATAGAGATCCATGAGGGTTTTGATAATAATAAAATAAAATGCCCTCACCTGTGGCGTAGAGATGGTGACAGTGTTGACTAGGTGGTCGAGTACGGTGTCTCCATCTGCATCAAGCCTCGTCGAGTCGCCACTAGAAGTCGAGTCCATTGATGCTGAATGACGCCTTTCCGTCACTGTAGCTCCTAGGTTGGTGCATGGCGGAGGCGTTGTTGAAGGCGTCACTACAGTTATTGGGGCGCTTGGAAGCGGCTGCGCTTCAGCACCGCGTTGATTCGCTGGACGGACGGTCATAATTAGATTCCACGAGTTGGCCACCATCATATCGGTAACCTATGAACATGATTAAGACGAAATAAACTTTCAATCTTAGGTGTATCAGGTTAGACTATATTCATGTACTAAGGTAACCTGACTGCAAAATCATTTATTTGAAAAAGTATCACAATTCTAAATAATACTGAAAATATATTGTTGAGAAAAAAAGGAAGAGAGCTGAGAGAAAATTTACCTGGTCAAGACTTTTGCCAGCCACTTCAATACCGTTTACTTCTAATACTTCATCATTGACAGCCAACAATCCGGTTGACTCTGCCAAGCCGCCAGGCACCAAACGAGAGATGAATATTCCAGGCACCTGGAAAGTTCGAGCATAAACTTAATGCTGATCTCACTCATGATCAGATCTCGAACAGACGAAACATATATAACATATTATAACCTATAATATAAATATATATTATAACATAATATATAACATGTAACCCAAGTCATAAGAAATCATGATGTCGGTTATCTGGATTGATGATTATTTGTGTTGCTGAAGGTAGAGCATTAAAACTGTAAAATCGATTTACATACAAAATAAAAATAATAGGGAAAATTTAATTCAGGTTGGATTAACAAAACAAATCATTTACCTTCTGTACACCAGAAGGTGTAACACGAAACGACGTTCCATCTCTTATGTAAAAGCCTAAAGGACGTTCTGTGCCATGTTTCACGAGCCGAACTCTTCGGCAAGTCTCCGGAACCAAATCGACGTCAATTATGGCACTCACCTTTACAAAATACAATTTATTCGTTTTCAGAAATACTGAACAATCAATATAATTACTCCAAAGGTATAATTGAAAACACAGGGTATTTTGCATACCTGTCTAAAGTCGTGTGGATTTGATATGGCCAACGTTTTTCCTTTGTTCGGGTTGCCCAAAATGGTCGAAATCAAATTTCTATGCTTGTTCATAGTTCCATAGCCGTTCAATTCTTCCAGACTTTCGCCTAATAGGACCGTGATAAACAATTGAGTTGAAAAAAAATTAATTCACAAAGAGTTGCTGTTACAGGCATTCCAACCATTAACATTACCCATGATCTGCCTATTTCCCAAGTTTTAACAGACTAAATGACACCTGTTCAGAACTCAGAAAATCAAATAAATAACAAACCTTTGCGTTGAATGATGACACGAAGTAGAGGTCTGGCTGATCCGAGAGCACAGTTGAGGTTATCATCATTATTAATTGGAAGAAGGTCACCGTCTTTCGGATCCGTGTATGAAACGAGGAAGGGAACGTCCTGAAGGCAAAAGTGATGATTTGTCATGCTTAGAGCCTAATAACACCTAATTTAAAAAGGAAAACGCTGCAAATGATTGTACAGTGGTTTATTATTATTTCGCTTCAATATTGATTTAAGAAGACTATCCATTTGTCATTTTAAATTATTCCGAACATTTTTGAACGTTCCCACCGAAAAACAGATGGTAACTATAGGGGAAAACTCCGTAGCGACTATTGTAATTTTAATCATTTTTATTTTTCTTAATTTCCTAATTAAAACCTAACCTTATTGCCTAACGATACAGCTGGAGAGAGTGTTTGACAACCTTTCCAATGAGTATAGAACGATTTTTATAGCTCCAAGAACTCTCGAGTTATACCCTCATGTCAAATTTCTGAAAATCTCCCAAATTCGGCACAAAAGCTGCGATAACTCGCGAACCAATGAAGCTATCGACCCGGCGATGGTCTCATTCGATTCAGCGTCCAAAAATCTATGTAATTTGATACCACGTACACATTTTTCTGAAAAACCTTGGAAAATATGAATTTTCTCCCCCTCAAAACCCCCCAAAAATACCCTTAAAATTGAGCTAGCTAGTTGGTTCAAGAATTGGGCCGTCGTAGGACCGAGATTGATTTTTGGTGAAAATTTCAGATTTTTAGCTCTTACAGTTTGGCCGGAAAACTGCTAACGGCGTACGGCGTACGGCGGACGGCGTACGGCGTACGGCGTACGGCGGACGGCGTACGGCGGACGGACAGAAATTTTTTTATTGGATATTCGGATTCTACATGCCTTGAAACGTAAAACATCAAATTTTGAGGGGGGGTTAGAAATTTTTTTTTCTTGGGCGATTACAATGGTTTATTATTGAATAATAAACCAAAAAAACTGGTTACAACCAAATAGCCAAGATAATCTTTCTTCAATCTCCCAGCCCTATGCTGTCCGTCTTTCAATCCGAGTTTCTCTTCTCTTAACTATTCCTCAATGTATTTTTGGTTCATTATTCAATAATAAACCATTGTAATCGCCCAAGAAAAAAAATTTTCTAACCCCCCTCAAAATTTGATGTTTTACGTTTCAAGGCATGTAGAATCCGAATATCCAAAAAAAAAAAAAAATTCTGTCCGTCCGCCGTACGCCGTTCGTTGTTAGCAGTTTTCCGGCCAAACTGTAAGAGCTAAAAATTCGAAATATTCACCAAAAATCAATCTCGGTCCTACGACGGCCCAATTCTTGAACCAACTTGCTAGCTCAATTTTGAGGGTATTTTTGGGGGGTTTTGAGGGGGAGAAAGTTCATATTTTTCAAGGATTTCAGAAAAATGTGTACTTGGTATCAAATTATATAGATTTTTGGACGCTGAATCGAATGAGACCATCGCCGGGTCGATAGCTTTATTGGTTCTCACGTTATCGCAGCTTTTGTGCCGAATTTGGGAGATTTTTAGAAATTTGACTCGAGAGTTCTTGGAGCTATAAAAATCGTTCTATACTCATTGGAATGGTCGTCAAACACTCTCTCAAGCTGTATCGTTAGGCAATAAGTTTAGCTTTTAATTAGGAACTTAAGAAAAATAAAAATGATTAAAATTACAATAGTTGCTACGGAGTTTTCCCCTATAGTTACCATCTGTTTTTCGGTGGGAACGTTCACAAATTTAATATTCACAAATGGATAGTCTTCTTAAATCAACATTGAAGCGAAATAATAATAAAACACTGTACAATCATTTGCAGCGTTTTTTATTGGATATTCGGATTCTACACGCCTTGAAACGTAAAACATCAAATTTTGAGGGGGTTAGCATTTTTTTTCCTTGGGCGATTACAATTTATTATTATCGAATAATAAACCAAAAACCTATCATAGTAGCAATTTATCTACTCTGTTCAAACTTCACCATAATAATATCGAAACTCTTGAGAAGAATATTTCCTCAATATTTCTTGAAAATACCGAGTAAAAATGCTCTATTTATATTTGAGCCTGAGGAAGTATCGATCGCGATACCGTACAATCGGAAAATCCTATCCGGCGGCGTCCGCTCGACTCCTTAATCGTCGGCATAGGCAACGCCCGCAACTGCAGCTATGTATTGCGGGTACTGCTGTATTTCGTATGAAGGCGCACGTAACGATTTATTTCCCTCCGGTGACCCAGCGTTTCGGTCGAATTTAATTTATTGGACAACGTGGATCCTCTTGAATATTTTTAAGGCTTTTAGAAATGTGTAATTGTCGGTTTTGATTAATTATTTAGTGGCTAGAGGCAGAAAAAACCTATCATATTATGTAATTGTAATTTTTCTACATTTAGTTTCTTCGTTATAATTTCTTTTTTTCATAGATCAGTTGTTCGGTATTTAGCATATTTTTTGAAGCTTTGATGATCCTCAATTTTTCCTTTTATTGTTACCCATTTCGAATTAGTGTAAAATTTTCCGCAACCAATGTCTCTTGTGATTTTTGCCGACTCGGTCAATTCGCCTTGGAAAACGAACCAAACAATCATAGAACATGATTGTGATAATTATATCGAATTCGTAACAACCCTTACTAAGCTTTGAGGTCGCCCGTTGGCCAAATTGCAAGGCTGTTGCTAAACTCTGTGCAAACTTCACCATAATAATATCGAAACTCTTGAAAATACCGAGTAAAAATGCTCTATTTATATTTGAGCTTGAGGAAGTATCGATCGCGATACCGTACAATCGGAAAATCCTATCCGGCGGCGTCCGCTCGACGCCTTAATCATCGGCATAGGCAACGCCTGCAACTGCAGCTATGTATTGCGGGTCCTGCTGTATTTCGTATGAAGGCGCACGTAACGATTTATTTCCCTCCGGTGACCCAGCGTTTCGGTCGAATTTAAATTTTTTGGACATCGTAGATCCTCGTGAATAATTTTAAGACTTTTAGAAATGTTTAATTCTCGGTTTTTATTAATTACTTGGTGGCTAGAGACAGATAAAAAAACTATCATAATAGCAATTTTTCTACAATTAGTTTCTTCGTTATAATTATACTTTTTTTCATACATCAGTTGTTCGGTATTTAGCATATTTTTTGAACCTTTAATGATCCTAAATTTTGGTTTATTATTCAATAATTAACCATTGTAATCGCCCTAGAAAAATATTTTTATAACCCCTCCTCGAAATTTGATGTTATACGTTTCAAGGCATGTAGAATCTGAATATCCAATAAAAAAATTATGTCTGTCCGCCGTACGCCGTGAACACTTTTCCGGCCAAACCATAATAGCTAAATTCTTGAAATTTTCACCAAAAATCAATCTCGGTCCTACGACGGACCAATTCCTTAACCAACTTGCTAGCTCAATTTTAAGGTTATTTTTGGGGGGTTTTGAGGGGGAGAAAATTCATATTTTCCAGGGTTTTTCATAAAAATGTGTATTTGATATCAAATTATATAGATTTTTGGACGCTGAATCGAATGACCATCGCGGGGTCGATAGCTTTATTGGTTCTCGAGTTATCGCAGCTTTTGTGTTGAATTTGGGAGATTTTCAGAAATTTGACATGAGGGTATAACTCGAGAGTTCTTGGAGCTATAAAAATCGTTCTATACTCATTGGAATGGTCGTCAAACACTCTCTCCAGCTGTACCGTTAGGCAAAAAATTTAGTTTTTAATTAGGAAAATAAGAAAAATAAAATTGATTAAAATTACAATAGTTCCCGGGGGTTGTGAGGTGGAGAAAAACCAGGCGACTCATTCTCCTATTCTTTATTAGCTGGCCGAGCACTTTCGCCCATTCGGGCATCCTCAGGGCGACGTCCACAGCCCTATGGCTCCACGTCGCCCTGAGGATGCCCGAATGGGCGAAAGTGCTCGGCCAGCTAATAAAGAATCGGAGAACGAGTCACCTGGTTTTTCTCCACCTCACAACCCCCGGACTTGTCAACAAATAGTACATAATGCTAAATCAATATATTCTAAATTATATTACAATCGTATAGCGTCAACTCATAACATGGATTATTATTTTTTTGTCAACATACAACACATGCGACCAATTACACTCCTAACACGATGTATCTTTCCCCACCATAAATACTTCTACCATTGACACATCCCAGCGGATTATTCACTACCACAATATACTAATTCTCTTACCTGCAAGCGATGCAGTTTCTCGAGAAGCCCATGGAATTCTTCATACTTCATAGTCGTCGATTTCGGCACCGAGAATCGCCGAAATTCGGCATCAAACTAAAACAATAATTCAACCCGATTGATCAGCATTAAAAATCTAGTTCGCTATTACCCGTTTTCATATGAAGTAACGGTTGCCCCTATATTTCAACTAGTCAGCGTTCTCAAGTTGAAACACTTATGTATAAACATTAGAACAAAAATGTCAAGAGCGGAATGAATATTCAGTTACGAATAAAGCAAATAACATCAATTCTCAAGGCTTCGCAGGGCGTTTCTCAAGTGCTCAAGCGCATTAAAAATAAATAAATAAACACTAAATTAAACTGACCTTGCTTTTGACTTCGGTGCGGCCCGAATCGATTCTCTGCTCTCTTTTTGAATGCCTCGACATCGTTACGGCACGAAAAAGTTATCGTCAGACGTTGGCGTCAATCAAATTTGGCCTAAAGCCCGGAAAACAACGGAAAACGGCGAGGAACGCCGCAAATGGTTACCGGATGCGAAAAGGAAAACCCGGTAGCGAGCCGCTAATCAAGTCGCGATACACAAACGAACACCGAACACTTTAAAATTCGTTTATCATTTTGTCAACTGCGATGGACGGAATTGCGTTGAAATACGAAATTAGGAAATACATCGAAACTTGTCAAAATCGACTGATGTTCGCAACAGCAACCAAGTCACATATTAACGGAACTGAAGACTGCAAACGGCTTGGACGCGCGTCGAAAAGTTTTAATAACAAAAGGACGGAAATTCATGGACAATTTTACAGAAAAGTTGATAAATACAAGTCTACAATAGAAAGAACGGAACAGAGGAACAACAAGTGGATACTTAACGAGATACGAAAATGGCAGCCATCGAGGAAACAGTGTTGCCCTGAGCACACAATACAAGAATGAACATGACGGTCAAGTCACATCTTTAATTTTCAACTAGTTTTTGATTTTTGAGGAATTATAAAATGAAAATAATTTCAGCTGCTTCTATCTGAGATTGCTTGTGGAACGAAAAAAAATTTTCTCAAGTGGATTTTCATGGATAACTTATAAAGACTCGTAAAAAAAGGACAGGGGTTTAGGTTCATTTTTGGTTCGAGTACTTGTTAAATCTGCATCGATTCTCCAACAGTTGTAATGATAATATTTTTTTAAACTCCAAAAATGAATCCAAATCAAGATAAGGCCCGTTTTTCTGCCATCCGGAAAGAATTCCGACTTCTCACAAGGTAGATAGATTGAGTTGATATCTATCTACCTTGGACTTCTCAGCGGCCATAGAAGTGTAACCTTCACAACTGTTAGCCCGAATTTGACGTGACTTGTGGATATTGAATAAAAAGCTTCCATCATCCTCTGAAGTTCTGAACTTGTGTTTGTAAATTGTTAATAGAAAATAAAGGTGATAATCGGTTATTGTAGAAATAGAGCACTGTTGAAATCGTATTATTTCTCTAGTAATCGTCAAACCACTCATCTCTAAAATGACGACAAAAATGGCAGAAAAAGTCGAAAAGAAAATGGACTTAGGCTTGCTGGAAGAGGACGACGAATTCGAAGAGTTTCCCACTGAAAGTAAGATTTTCCATTACATTAATATTATTAAGGCATAGAGAGAACTATTCTGTAGTTATATCTAGGAACAAAAGGTCAAAGGGTGTATACGTAATTCGGTATCTTCATTGCAGATTGGACGGGAAAGGATGAGGATGATACAGACATCAATATCTGGGAGGATAACTGGGACGATGAGAATGTCGAAGATGACTTCAGCCTCCAGCTCAGGTATGCTGAGTATTTTGTCAGTTAATCAACGGGTAAAAATATTATTCCAGCCAAAAAATCTCAGCTTGAGTTCAGAAAACAGCTCAGAGAATGTTCATGTATTTAACGGGAGCTATACCTAGTAATACCCGACTGGCAAGCGCAACTTTATCAATCGTAGATAAATATGAGTTAGCTGAGTTTTGGTTTATTATTCACTAATGAACCATTGTGATCGCCCAAGTAAAAAATTTTCTAACGCGGACGTGAGGATTTTTGGTTATTTTGTAAAATCGTATGTCTCTAGTGGTGATCACAATCCATTACACACCTATAATTTTACGAACTACGAGATAATTGGTAGGATAATTCGTAACTCTAGGATATCTCGGCTGGATCTGCGATTGATAAACGGACCCCAAGAGAGTGTTTATACAGAAAAACGTCAGGTTAGCAAGAAAAATGGTCTCCTTCATGTTGAAATTCAATTTTGCTCAACTTTCATTCGAAGTTTCCAGTCGGGACATACTCGTAGGTTTTTTTTCTTCTCCTTGGTCCTATAATGCCCTGAAGAAGCCCGAACGGGCGAAAGTACTCGGCGTAATAAAAAGAAAAAAAATGGAGAAGAAGTCGTCTCGTTGTTCTCCCCCTCAACCTGCAGAAAGAATACTTGTAGGTTATTATAAGTGAGAATTCGAATTTTTACCATAACCAGAGTTCCATACGGGAGTTAAAATTCATTATGAACTTCTTACTCTTTTTCCGCTATTATTATGATAGTGAACCGAAAGAATGTCAATGATTTTTACAGCCCTCACTGATTTTTTATTTTACGTATATTAAATCCCTCTCACAGATGTGTGTTACTATGTATATATTATATACATAGTAAGTATATATATATATTATATATATATACTTATTAAGTAATATTTATGTTGTAAGCATCACCTGTTCAGGGATCAAATACTGAAAATGAAGTAGAATTAGTGATAACCTGAGTGATTTATTTTTAGCTTTCAGTCGGATCATAATACATTTTTGGCCAATAATTTGATCTGGTATAAATTAAACCCCGATAACTCATTGAAACAGGGAACTACAAGTACGAGTTAGCTGGTCAGGATCCGCCCCAGCTCTTTCGTACACGTTTTAGTGGGCCTTTATTACGACTTGGTACTGAAATCTTCTAGCAATCAGGCTTAAAACACAGACCTATCCAGGAGTAATTCTGATTTAATGTGATTGATTGTCGTCTGTTGCAGAGCCGAACTTGAAAAGCAGCGATCTCGACGAGTATGAAGTTGTCATTCCCGCCATTTACCATGCAAAATCGCAAGTTTCATATCCGGGCATAGCGATTCATTTTTCTGTCGTCCTGCGATCTGTTTGATTCAAATCCAACTAATCTGTAAATTACGAATAAAACTTTTCTTCGATATGTTTTGCTAATACTGTGTCTTTCTTCTGAGTATTTTGGTCTAACATGCCTGACTACTAGGATATAATAGGTAATTTCTTACTGGCAAAAAATCAAACCAGAATTGAATAAAATTAGTTTATTTCGTTTTGTTAAACAATTTGCACATAATACACAACAACACGTTCTAGATCTCTAACTCTCAAAAAATAAAATTAAATAAATAAAAGACAATGATAAATCAAAAAATAAAGTTCGATGTTCTGGTATCAATCGAAAACGAATTAATTTAGTTGATCAACATTTGGGATGATTTAAGTAATAAATAAAAACTGGTGGATTTATTGCACTGAATAACTTTTTTATAAAACGTTATTAACAAAATAAGTAGCATCATGTACGACGTAGATAATTTTGAGGATTTATTGTGTCAAGTAAAAATTGTAAAGAAACGAAGAAAAACAAAGAAAGAAGAATTGAAAATTAAACTAGAAGAAATTAAACGCGTAAGAAAGCTTTTGAAACAGATACATGGACCTAGGAAAACAATTGAGCGAATGAATTTCAATCAATTTGCAAATAGGTGAAGGATAAAACATTTATCGAGTAAATAATTTCAAACGTGGATTGGATCCATAATTCTTCAAAATGGAAAAGATTGGTGGTAAAAGATGAAAATTTGACACTTTAAACACAAACAAAATCAACAATTTGTACATCATACTTATAATAAATTTGTCTCGAAACATGTCATGAGCGCGTCAGTACATCCTGAAACTATTGAAGTTTCAAATGAAATATTCAAATCTTTTTAAAATATTAATGTGCTCGTTGTATTTGACTGAATACTTAATCTACCATATAGGACTGTCGATATATTCTTTCAAAATATAAATCTAATAACAATTGCAATAAAATTTCCTAATCGTTGAGGTGCAAGTCATATTTTTGGTTTTTCTTTTTGCTACGCTGGATTCGTCGGGTGAAGGGGCGGCGGGTACGGGATTAAGCCACCCATACAATCGACGTTCCATCTTTGCTGTGGACAGAAGTCGGTTGAAATTCACAATTCATTGAATGAAATGGACAGCTAATGGAGAGTACAATTTGGAACTATTGTTTGACTGCTTGAACAAAGCAAAATGTGAGGAACAGTTTTTCCAGCGACTCGAAAATAAATCAAAATAGTACGAACTGTGATTTTGTTACACTGTAGAAAAAAAATCATAGTGATAATTTTGCCTGAGTTTTGAAAAAACAGCTGACGATAATATATACATTGTTAGTCAACAAGTGCTGAGATTCCGTGAGCGAAACTTACGTCCATGGGTGTCTCTGGGCAAACAATCAACAGAGGGTGAGGAGGCGAGACAGGCGGACTGGGATAAGTCCAGTAGACCAAATTCGTTGGCCTCGGTGGAAGCAGTTGGTGATACGGACCAAGTCCACCTAAACGATTTGGAAGAAAGGAAAAAGAACGGGCAACATTTAGTAGTGAAACTTGAAAACGGTTATCTTTGGCGTGAAATGTGCATGTTGAGGTTTTTCAGAATTCACTTCAAGCTGTCAGAAAAAAAAGCGATCATCGAAAAATTCCTATTCAAAACGTTGATCTTCTCAATCTGTAATATTCTAAAAGGGATATTATTCCAAGAACTGGCGCTATCTTCATTTTTCTACCTTTGGCAGAGTGTGGGTGAGCACAGGGCCTTCCATCACCTAGGTCCTTTCTACCCACAGAGTCGGGACATAGTCAATTCACAATTTTTGCAAGGGGATGTACGAGCTCAGGTGTTCAGAAACTCAGCCTCAGCCTGAAACTCATTCAACCCAGCTCTATCTTTCCTCGAATATCAAACTAAAGGTTGGTTATAGACCATGGAGATAGAGCTCGTTAATTCCATGTTTCTGAAACTAACATCTGCAATTTCTGATAAATAGCTTCTAGATGAAGCTTCAGAGCAGGAGGAAGGCTTTTACGTTCAAATTCAAAAATATATTCTTCCAAAGAGAAAAAGTGTGCCTTTTGAGCATGGGATTGGGTCTTGTACAAAAGAATTTAAACAGCATTGCACGCTTACAACCAAATAAATTACATATTCTAGGTTTGCATGAAACCAGATTGCAAAAAATGAGAAAAAAGTTAACGTCTTAATATCTGGCAAGGTACAATGTGGCGTAGAAGCTCAGCAACTTCCATATATAGAAAAGAGTAAAAAATTACACGAAGATATTCAACTATACACTAAAAAAAAAAAAAAACTGAAAAAAAAAAAACTGAAAAAAACGCAACGAGACCGGCACCTACCTATCTATGCTCATCCGCCTAAAAATGACATGGAAGGAAATCAAGAGTAGTCTACCTTTATGTACCTGTAAGAAAATAAAAAATGATACGAGGGCCACCATTTCGATATAATCTGAAAACGCCCAACATGCACATTCCTCACCGTTAGCCCTGAAAATGTCAAGAAGTCAACAATATTTCTAGAGAAAAACTGTGAATACACAGTGATGAAATACCGAATTACTAAGGCATGCAACAATTGAAATTAAATTTATCATTTGTACACTCTCATACATTCACTCGCACCTAGACATAACGAAGAATCAATACTAAGTCAATAAAAACTAGTACAACCTTACTTCAAAATTGGAGGATAATATTTCAAACATTTCCAAGCGAAGATGAAGTTCGTAAATTTTCAAGACAACTTTTTCATTATTGTTATTATAGCTCACTTGCTTAATATGAGAGCGATAATTGAATTAAAAATACGTCCTGATTCCACCCAACGCCAAATTAAATGTTCATGATTTGATGTTAGCAATTAATCAGTGAGTGATTAAGAAAAGAAAGCGGCGTTTTCATTGCAGTTTAATAATTGCATATTTCCAGCGGTGCAATGCACACAACACATGAGTGAAAAATAGCGACATACTAATCACCAGATTTGGAAAATTATAATTAATTGCTCTTCGCATGTAATTTCAAAAATTATTGATTGAAAATTATAATCAGAGCATCAGTGTTTCCCAAGCGGAAATTCCCAAACATACTGTAAGGCAATTAGGTTGTAAGTGCAATCCAACCAGTTGTCCACGTTCACAGAAGGGAGGTTTCAAACGTAAGCCTCTCTTCCGCACAAGGGTACAAGTTCTAGACAACTGGTAGGAAAACATCTAATAAGTAAATACCAACTAATAAGATTTTCCAACCCACAGAAACTCGCTCGAAAAATAATTAAAAGAGAATCTAGTGAATTGACAATGGGAAAACTAGAAATAGAGTGATCATTGACATAAAGCGCTCTGTAAGAGATCTTCTTTCCTTCCGAAATTTCCTGCGGGGTCTCTGTGGTTTGTAATTTATAATAGCCAAATAGAGGCTACATGACAAAGCTGGCCAAAAAATATCTGTAGAGAGAAGATTTTGATCAAAACTCAACGCAACCTTCAAAATTTACTGTCCACTGAAAAACTTTCTTGAAGCAACTGCTCCACCAACTCGATTTGAAACTAACTAAAAAAGCGATAGGTAGGTATCTATTAATAACACTTTTTTTTTAAAAAACCATGCATGAGATTTTTTGACCGAGCTGTTCATTTTGAGAATGAATACCAAAAGCCGTTTTCTAGGCTCCTCCAAAATCCCGAATTTCGTACAAACCACACACAAAATTTCTTTTTTCGATGAAGATGCGTAAAAAACTGATAAAATAAAGGTTGCCTTCAATCGTCAATCAATAGAATGTTATGCGCATTTTCATCGAAAAAAAAGCAAAAACAAACATGCGAAAGTCATGTCACAATAAGCGGTTTAATACAAACACAAAACAAAATTAGGAATATATTCATATATGAATGAAACTCACCGGATTATTTTTTGAAGCTTTTTGTATAGAGACAGAGAGTAGAAGCCCAGTCCATGTGTGATATGCCCCACACCATAAGAAAAATGGTTTTCCACATCCATTACCATTTTTTTTTTTTCGTGTATCAACATTTTTAATTAAAACTCAAGAATTCCATCTAAAGACGAACACACCCTTTTCTACTAAAAAAAAGTTAAATAATATACGAAAAATGAGAACCCCGTACACAGTTTGTGGTAATGTGGACGTTCTGTGCATTGGTTAGCATTTTCCCCTCGCTGAGGGAAATTTTCCGCGTAAGGGGAAAACCTCAGCAATACCTGCAACCTGTAGCAACTTGCAGCATTTTAGCAACTCGTCAGAATAAATACATTCATAACCATACGCCTTTCCTAAATGGTGATGAGCAGCAATTTATAATAAAGTGAACTTTAGTTATGTACTGGAAAAAATATGAAAGTGGCCAAGAGGATTTGTTGAGGTTAAGATAAAACAGTTGAAATGTCTGACATCATAAACATTTGACACACCAAAAAAATAGGAGCAAAATTTCCAAAGGTTGGGAGGGTAAAACTTTTAAGCTCCAACTATCAACTATACTCACAACAATAATTGAAAATCAAAGCATGCAATTACACCCCTAGTAGATTCATCAAAGCTCAAGCACAAACTAGCAGAGTATGTATTCGATTTTAACTGAAATTCTTAGAAAACAGTCAAACAGGGAATGGTTTGAACTATTCTAACTAACTAGACCAAATAACATCTGTTACAATAATGTTCTGTTTATGGTATGAAAATTGTATAAAATGAGCAAGTGCAAATAATGTAGAGCTCATCACCATTATTGAATAAAATAACCGCAATACCAAAAAGTGAGGAAATAATAAATAGAAGCCCATACCAATACCTGACACCAGTAACCTTCCATAACCTCCCGCAAAATTAAAAGATTGGCAGACATGGGACGCAAAAGTGACGCAATATATAAAAAATTCCTTTTTATAATAAAAGCAAAAACAGTTTTCAAAATTTAAATTGCATAAAACAAAAGTCATTACATTGTCATTAAGTACCTTCAGAAATCTAGTGCTCAACTGAGCACTCATTTTCAAAACAAAATTACAATTACAAGGGAAGACATGGGAAATTCATTTCAATACATTATACCTGTTCCCTTACTTAAAAAATAAAATAAAAAGGAACTACGTTCAAAAGCCACTCAAAATGGTTTTAAAATCATCGGATCGTCAACGGGATCTTTTTACATCAGATGTACCTATAGCGATACTAACTTATGGAATCATTTTTAACCATATTAAGCAGCTTGCGATACGAAGAACTTTTTTAAAATAATAAAGATATTCGAACGCCTAAAATCCATTGAGCAGAAAATCAATTTAGAATATTCTAGAAGGCACGGCAATTTTACGTAAACGGACGAATCAATCATAAATGCTACGGAATGGTTAAAAGTAATATGTCAACCTAAACAAATTATTATATTTTAACCTAAACGTCTTCATTAAGGTGCCTACCTATTATAAAGATTAATTCAAAATTATTCATCCAGAATTCCTTTTCAGTTAAGTACACTTTATTGATGAAAATTCCAATTTTTAGTGATACGTTAAGTTCAAGTAAGAAAACAATCTTTGTTTTCATTCAGCTCAAATAACTTCATCCAACATTTTGGCCGGAGGAAATTCATTCTATACAACCTTACGAGCCTAAATTTAAACCTACAGGTTTAATGATTTCAATTGTTTTGTGAGTGAAGCGAATCTCAACCTCGAATCAATTCACCACAAAAACAAAGTGTACGCATAGAAATTGGAATGAAATTTCACGATATAATGAATAACATTTTTGGAATGGAATTTGTTTTGGTGAAATCCGTTCTAGCAGTCGTTTTCACTGCATGAACAGAACGAACCACGATCGACCCACTAACTAAAGAGGTCATTTTCCATTATTACCTAAATTATAAAGAAAATGTCATTATTGCACTTTGCTACCTAATCAATAAACCAAGAAATTATAAAAAAAAATGATAAAATGTCTGAAATTTGTTTTGATATTTTACAGCACAAGAACGAGCAATTATTTCAAAATATCTTGAATACCAAGTGCTACGGAATTACACGCCGGATAAAACGTGGACCGACTAATCAGATAAACTCAACAATTCAAACAGGGCGGAATTTAAATAAAAAAGAACCTAACCTATCAATTCGCGTCCCACATTCGTTACCCCCGCTAAACCCTTACTAATAAAATATACTGCAATTAGAATCAATTCAAACTGAAGTTAAATAGGAGAGATGATGCTAAATTCCTGATACTAGTGTTGAGTAAAATCCATCAGCCCAAGAGTTGTTCAAAACTATTGCAAATTACAGCAGAACTTATCGTGAAAATCACAAATAAAATCAAGAGTGTTACATCGTCGTTATGATTATTTCGTTATACCCTGCAGGAGATAATCAATGTGAGACGCGTCAGTTTAATGAGATTTTTTTCTCTAGAGTTAAACCGTTAAGTAAATTTTAAACACTAATCAGCCATTTGGGAATCTCGGCGGTAATAAATTGAACCAAGACTTTTTGCTAGATCCAGAGTAAATAATCGAGTACGAATCATTGGTATCTCAGATATTTGACAACTTGCTGAATTAATCGCGCACATTGCTACCAAAATGACTGAAATTACAAATAATTTCAGCTTAATTCGTGTTAAAGATGCATCTAAGCGGATCCATATTTCATCTCAACAGTGCGGCGTTCGTTCAAAGCTGAATTGTACTCAAATAAAAAGACGATTCAATACAACAAAAAAGTGCATCGAAAATTATAAAATCAAACCGCTAGAAAACGCTTGTACTCTAATTGCGAATGAGTCTTCGAAGCATTTTATACACAGTAAAGAAAAAAAGAAGGTATTTCATAGCAACCTAAGCTTCGAATGAACATTCTCGAAAATAGGGGAGAATTCATAAAACATACCGGCGAAGATAACTCCCATGGGAAAATCGTGTATTTGGATTTTCTTGTTTTCTGAGGGAAATTGTTTCCTAATTGGACATCAAAAAGAACCGTTGGAACATAGTCTCCAAATCGCGCACTCAGAGGAAATGGGGGGTGTCAGTTTGAAAAACAGGATACCCAACACCGATAATAGACCCAAAAACATCTACTACCACCAAACGGGGAAAAATTCGGAAATGAGAATATTTTTACTCGAGGAGAGCTTCCTTGATATTGTTTCTGATAAACTAGGAACATTTTTCAAATTTATTTCCAGGAGAGGGGATGTTAAGTGAAACTGACAAAGTGGGCATTTCTTCATCATATTTCAAACTATCAAAATTTGATGAAAACAGTGTAACTGTAATAAACTTGGGAAAAGTAAAAGCAGACTTGGTTGTCGGTTGATTCAAATTGATACAGATAGTTTAGAAATAAAAGTTTTCAAACTAAAAAAGTTCAAATAATGATGCGGGATAATTTGGACCAATTGTAAAATAGATGGCATCTCTTTTAATACAATGCGGTCCTTTATAAGTACTCAAATGAAATAAAATAAATAATCATCTTTTATAACAAAAATTATGCAAGATTGGGCATCTCTTGCTAAAATCAAAGAAAGGGTATTTCTT